>BQNB010021094.1:22591-51633 GCA_026074375.1 Tanacetum coccineum | reverse complement strand
TACTGTAGCACGCCCGGGTACTGTAGCACGCTGCCAAAAACGGCAGCGTTTCAACTCAAATATAGTATATATATATAATCTGCATATATTTTAGTATGTGCAAGTAACTGGTTCTGTTTGACCAGGCATTATGGATCAACCCAGATGATCAGTTCTGCTCGGAAATGTTAACGTTGGCCCTCGTGGATGAAAGTCGGCAAGGTATTGAATCTGAAAGATATATCTAAATGAAAATTGAACAATGTTTATTAGTTTTTAAGTAGGAATATCATTTCTATTTTGTGTCAAAACGTTCATTATATATTCATTATATTGACAAGCCCCGAGTAGTTTTCTATTGTGTCACCGATCTTGCCACTCACAACCAATAGGGGTAGGGTCTCCAGACACGATCGCTGATAAATCCAACCGGTAAAATGAGATGGAAGTTGCCAAATGCATGAACTTTAAAATCGTTTGATTATTGATAGAATCTATGATGTTTTCCAAAACCATATTTAACGCATTAAGAACACAAAAGCGGTTGCAAGTTGACTTGACTTGATCAACCGTCTTTTCATTAATACTATTACTTTGGTTGTCGTTTTCACGGGTAATACAATCCTTTGACATGCCTAGTTGACCATCTTTATATGGCGTATTTAATCTTCCAAAACGTCCGAATGAAAAATGTCACTCGTTAGATTCTGATAGCTACCAGGACAGGTTATTGTTGGTTGAGGTGATATTCATATTCTCTAAATTTATCGAGTGGTTGTAATAGCTTAATGCTTATTGCAAGAATTATCTTAACGTCACTATACCATTAGGGTTGAGCATTATAGACCGCTGACTGAACCGAGGTCCAAATATATATCGATCCGGTTCTCGTTCGATCTTTTTAATCGTTTTTGGTCCTCGGTCTGGTTCGGTCGGGTTCGGTCTTACGCACAATCGGACATTATGTTTTGTTGGACCGGACCGGACCAACCCGGACATAGACCGAACATTTCGGTTCGATGTTTTGAGCCAAATCGGTTTTGGTCGGCCGATTTTAGTCGGTCCGGTCTGGTTTTCGGACCGCACTTTTCCCTACCAGTCAAGACCATTTCATATATTTTGTTGCTCATGTCATCCCCATACTTTAAAAAAATATATGCTATTTTGATATCTACATTATCAAATGGTTATATTTTGTTGTGCACGCCTTTAAGGGCATGTTTGGTACAAGGAGTTCAAGATAAAGAAATGGAAATGATTTGATTTCCTTTGTTTGATTGGTAGAGAAAGAAAAATGGTAGAGATTTGATTTTTTTGAGGAATTGGGTTCTTTGTAATTTGTGTGGAAACCATTTCCATCATAATTGATGTGGAAACCATTTCTCACTTGTGAGAATTCATTTGAGCCACAAAACAAAAGAGATTTATTTACGTTTTATTTATTTATTATTTATTGTTAGAGAGGTGCAAAAATCATCCTTGTGGTTTGTTAAAAAACCGTCTCACGTCCCTCGTTAAATAATTGTTCAAAACACACCCCTCCGTCAATGTTTTGGGACACGATACATCCCTTGGACTAACGGTGCAAATTTTTTTTCCGTTAAGTATTAACGAGCGTCTAATTTTTAACGGTGCTATTATATAGGAGGGTATTGTTGTCTTTTTGCTGCCACAGGGATGATTTTTGCACTTCTCTTTTAAAAAAAAGTTTTGTTTGTTTTTTAATTAAAAAAAAACTTTTTTACATTATTATTTGTAAAAAAAATTATTTTTTTTACCAAATTAAAAAAAAAAATTAAAAAGTGTGAAGTTTTTAAAAAAAAATTTAAAAGTTTTGTAAATTTTTTTTAAAGAAGTTTTTAAAAGTACGATTTCGGTTCGATTATTTTTAAAAATTTCTTACTTTTTTAAATAAATTTGTACATTTTAAAAACTTTTTTAAAAAAATTCGCTCTTTAAAAAATCTAAATTTTTTGAAAAAGATTTAAATCTTTTTTGTATTTTTTAAAATCTTATTTTTTTAAATGTACAAAAAAAATTTAAAAAGTTCTGTAAAAAAAGTTCGAAATTTTTAATTTTTTTTTTAAATTTCGCACTTTTTTTACAAAACTTTTTAAAATTTTTTTAAAAACTTCGCACTTTTTAATTTTTTTTTTAAATTTCGCACTTTTTTTACAAAACTTTTTTAATTTTTTTTGTACTTTTTAAATACTATGATTTTAAAAAATACAAAATTTGTACATTTTTTTTCAAAACTAAGATTGTAAAAGTACGAATTTTTTTTAAAGTTTTGTAAAAAAATTAAAAAAAAAACAAAACTATTTTTTTTAAAACAAATAAGATTTTTGTAAAGTGCGATTTTTTTTAAGATTTTGTAAAAAAAAATAAATTTTTTTACGAATAATAATGTAAAAACGTTTTTTTTTAAATTAAAAAACAAAAAAAAAAAATTTTAAGAGAGAAGTGCAAAAATCATCCCTGTGGCAGCAAAAAGACAACAATACCCTCTTATATAGTTGCACCGTTAAAAATTAGACCCTCGTTAATAACTAATGAGAAAAAAATTTGCACCGTTAGTCCAAGGGATGTATCGTGTCCCAAATCATTGACGGAGGGATGTGTTTTGGACAATTATTTAACGAGGGACGTGAGACGGTTTTTTGACAAACCACAGGGATGATTTTTGCACTTCTCTCTTAGAGTCTTGTGTGGAGCAGAATACGACACTGTAAAATAGTTTGTCTTTTTTATTACAGATTCGCAAAAGGCGCTCATCAGTAATAGAATGAGCTTTTACAAAGAACAATGGGAAACCGAAGAGGACGTGGCGGAAAGTGATTTGCACCAAATCACTTTCCACGACGTTCTCTTCGGTTTCGAAGTGTACTTTGGTCAAACGCATTATATTGATGGTAAATGTCTTTTATGTGTATGAATGTGAGAAAACACATTATACATTCTCGCTACGCTCGTATAGCTAATTGTAAAGAGAGTCGGGTTACGTCCCGCAGTAGAAGAACTAACAAAAAAAGAACGTATTTTATATTCGCGTTATCAACAACGTTGATATCTATGTCGATAATACACATATTTTTGTTATTAGCTCTTATATTGCATGACTGGAAACGATCACTTATGTCGTTAAGTAACCGGACATATCGAGAAGGACATAAAAAAGAGCCAAATAAGTATTGACTAGATTGTTTCCTAAAATGGTTTTAAAATACATATAACAGTCGGATTTGTAAATAATAGATTCCCAGTAGCAGCAGTTTTTCTAGTATAGACTCAGATAGGGATTATCATTTAAAACCGAACCACTTATGTGCGTTCTTATTCTTGAGCATCTTATCCGCGCGTATGATGTTTTAAACATTGATAAGCTGCTCAAGAATCGGTACAAATCACTTATAAGAATTGTTCACAATTATATTCTAACTCTATTTGTGTTCAATACTTTTAGGAATTTCAGAAGTTGAATGTCCTGATATCTTTAAAAGTAGCAAACAGAGAGGGGACCCCCCCTGGGGAAAGAGCAATGTTGTTCATAGAGTTGCCCCGGGTTTTGAAAAAATTGTAAAGAGCCATAATTCGTGTTCAAGTCAATATTTTGATCAAACTAAACACAACGTGTTATCACTGTTAACTTGGATGACGGAGCTTGATAAACGGGTTTGGAGTCTCATGGGGTGAGGTTACTACTCTACTATTATATGTTGCTTTGCTATTTTACTATTTTCAACTAGTAATAATTATAATACCTGCATTAATGGTTAATAACTGCAGCTTTAGTTTTTACTAATAGATAAGTTTATATTTTGGCCAGAAAAAAATGGGAATGATGGTTTGGCTGTGGATAGCTATTCTTTTTGGGGAAACCACATTGGGACGAAACACCATTATATCTTTGAGCGGATGCCATATTGGTACAACTGAAAGAGACTTATGTGTCCGTCAAACAAACAAAAGAAAAGAAAAAGACATAAGTCCTTAGGAAGATTCACTAAAGAGAGAGCCTGTGATATTAGTATTCAGATAATCTTGGTTCATCCTCCCCTATAATTAAATTGTATGTGGTTTTGCTACGTCTCATAAGTGGCAAAATGGGCATTTAGTTGGGGTAACGTGTCAAAATGAATACCTTTTTAGTACTCGTCCAAATGGGTTCTACAACAATCTATATTGTCCATTTTTCATCAGCTTTATAATTATTTTACTTATCAAATAACATCACAAAATATATTTTTTGAAAAGAGAAAGAGAAGCCTTAAAGTAGAGCTTATCAAGGTGGCTGGGATTTTTCGGGCGCCGAAACGAAAAATTAAACCTAACGAAACCTTTAGTCGAAATTCAAAGTTTTATTATGATTAAAACCGTGAAAAACAATGAATCCTACTATAGGGTGAATGAGATAACTTTAAACGGGGAAGGTTGTTTATTCCCTACGATCCTAATATGATTAGGAAACAAATCTCAATCATTCCTTAATTGAGAAACATAAAAGAAAACGAATCCTAAAAGCATGAAAACTTAACCATAAATAGGCGAAAAAATTGAAGCTATTTTGCACCCCTTAACGTCACAAAAATTTTACTGTAGGCCGTTTGTCCATCAACTTTGTGAATATTGTTCAATTAGGAGCTCGAAACCAATTTGACATTTTTTAGAATTGTGATGTCATTAAGCTTCAGTTCAATTATGAGTAATGACATCATGACATCACTTACCTTTTCTTCTTTCCCCGTGCTCCATTTGCTCCATAAACACTTCAGCTAACTCTTCAATCTTGTCTTCATCAATTTTTATGTTATATTAAATTGATATGCAATATTAGTTATAACCTTAAAAGGTCAAACGCCGCAAGGGTTGGACCAAATTTCTTTAATACTTTGCATTTTTAACTTTATGTTTAGTGATATGAACATGCTTTCTTGCTACAGATGTTACCTTGGGAAGGTAGGCCCATATTGAGACACCAGGAGGTGTATCGCATGCCCTCAATTGCAAGCATCTTTTACTCCTTAAACGTATGCCGCCCTGTTGAGAAAAAGGTAGTGGAGAATTCTGAAGACTTGGATAATTTGCTTGATGGCTGCTATGTGGTGAACCCCAGCGCCGACTCGGATAATACAAATTCAGATAGAAATCTTGATGGATACTTTAAAAAACTCGGTTTCAAGGCAAGTCTTCTAATTTTCTTATGCCCATAGCAAACATGATCAGAAATAAAACTTCTCATTTTCTATCGCATATATATAATACAACTTGGTTTCCATAATGAAAAGATTGAATGTTTGAATCTACTCCAAGGCAAGACATTGGAAAAGCTTTCTTGATAATCTTTTTAACATCTATGCAGGGTAAGCTACGGGAATCACCTAGTGTTGATGAACTCATCAAGGCATTAGTAAACCATGATCTGTTCATTTACGTAGGACATGGAAACGGTATGTCTTTTTTTTAATCAAGCATGCATCTCAATTCTCAATATTCCAAAGCTATAAATGTATATATTTATGTATTTAAGATATACTTTTTTTTGGTTTATGGTGTTTTAGGTTTACAGTACATCCCTGCAGAAAATTTTGAACAGCTTAATAGGTGCCCGACGACCATTTTGATGGGATGTGCTAGTGGGTTGTTAGCATTAAATGGACCATACCCCCCACACGGTGCTCCATTATATTACATCCTTGCCGGTTCCCCTATTGTAATTGCGAATTTGTGGTCCATAAGATCGCTAGAGACGCTTAAGTTTAGCGAGGCTTTGTTTGATGCATGGATAAAAGAAAGGTCGGGTGATGTCGAAGGTAATATATCGTCACTTGATCGTGAAGATGTACCACATATTGGGTCACTTGTACGACTAGCTAGAGAAGCTAACCACTTTAAGTTTATAGATGCTATGCAAGTATGTTTTGGCATCCCACCTGATATAAGAAACAAGTCTTTGAAGTAACTCTTGTAATTTTCTTGTTTAGTATTATTATTATTAGTTAACAAACTTACACATGTTTTGGCATCCCACCTGATATAAGAAACAAGTCTTGATGTAACTCTTTCAATTTTCTTGATTATTATTATTCTTATTATTATCTTTTAGTACAGTTAACAAACTTACACAGGTTGGCCATAGTTGAACTGATGGGTGGCTAAGTGAATGGTGCTTAAAAATTTGAATGAATTGAAGTGGGTGCAGGATGTTATTCGGATCGTGATAGTTGTGCCCACGCCTAAATAGATATATTTTGGCTACACACAAAACAACTCAAAATCTAGAGTAAGAATGGAAACGAATCAAATCCTATTAAAGTGTAATATTCGCAGTTTGAAGGAGAAAACGGAAGTCAGAAGAGAAAGGGTGTCTAGAATTGATTTGTGATATTTTTAGTACCAACAGCAAATTTTGAAAATGAACATGTATTCTTTTTAACTACACATTTCTCAGCAAGAGGCTTATTATCAGTTTAGCAAGAAAGCATCTAAACACTAAAACAACAGTTTGGAGAAAGACCCCGCTTCCTCCCATCTGACCCGATTTCCAAGAAAATCCTGTTAAGAGACGACGTTAATGCACATAACTCATCACGAAACCAAGTAGACTGAATAAAAAGTAAAACTAAATCAGAACCAGTATTAACAGTTGATGAAACTAATTTTTTTTTTTGGATAACCATGGTTTTCGAACACATTGGCCGAATAATCCCGGGGGTGTTTGAAACCCAATCGCCCAATGTTTACAAACCTAGGTAAAGCCCTCCCTTTTCAGGAGGTTGGCGTGGCCACTAATCAGTTAAGGATGTTTAGGTGTAGACCAATGACTCATTGTCTTGCTACACACAGAGTAGGTTAACAGTGAGAAACTAATCAGTTAAGGATGTTTAGGTGTAGACCAAACAACAACTGTAAAAAACAGATTACAAATAATCTGGCACATCTCAATGCTGCTGTTTCTGAATTATTCTAGTAAGCCGGTGTTGTATTTCAAGATAACACAACAAAATAGAAACCACAAGACAAAACAAAAAGAACAGTCAGCGCACTCGTCGTATATTAGTAAAAGTAAAATAAGGCGAAGCAAACCTCACATCTTAAATGATAATCACTCCAATATCGGCATTAAAGTTATACTACGTTACAGGAGTCTAGTTTAACAAAAGCATATATTAGAATCAATAACAACATGCTAGAGGACGATGACATACAAGAGTTTTGTTTCTGGAAAACCGAAATCACAGTTTATTCGTAAGAAATAAATGAAGCAATGAAACTAGGTACTTGGGAGCTTTTTAAGGCAATATATTCTTCATAAGTCTTGGGAAGTTCAAAATCCCATTTACAATGTGGGTCCCACAGAACCCAATCCGAAAAACGCTCAAAAACAATCATTAAACAGAAACTGAATCCAAGTAGGTATAACACAATCTGCCAAAAAGTTTTTACTAAACTTTTGTAAAGAAGCAAACTTCAATTTTTTCAATGCTGCTGTTTTTGAATTTTTTTGGTAAGCCAAGAAATGGAGACCACCACAAGACAAAAACAAAATGAACAGTAAGCGCAGTCTATCTAGAATAGTAGTAATAACTAAAATAAGGCCAAAAGCAACTCGCTAACTTAAATTATACAGTAATATTAAATCCTTAATCACTCGAACATCAGCATTAAATACATAAAACGTTACAAGAGTCTAGTTTTAACAAAACCACCAATCCATAACTGCATACTAGAGGGACGATGACGACTTAAGAGATGTGTTTCTGAAAAGACAAGAACTGTTATTGATATATACATAGGTTATTTAGTTTAGACTAACACTAGCCAACATGGACCTTTTCATGCGAACATATTCTTCAACATTCTCCGGAAGTTTGCAATCCAATTCATTTGCCCAGTCAGGAGGATTAGAAGGTGAGTAGGTGCTGGCCGAGTTGGGTTTTTCGTGACGCATCCATTCAGGCTGCACATACAAGAAGAAGAAGTAGAACAAGTTTATATGATTCTTCCTTTTGAAAAAAATCACAAATATGAATTTATTTTTAAAGATAGCTATAATAATACCTTTGGCAGTGAATTATAGTAAGCCGAGCACGGGCTATAAGTATTTGGTGCAAGACATTTGGTGATATCATGATATAAAAAGTCAACCGCTGGTTTCTGCTCCAATGGTTTCCCGCCTTTGGTAAAAATAAAAAATAAACCAAAAAAATATTTTAGTATAGGATCAGTTAACGGAAAAACATATCAAAAAGAATGAGGGAAACATACTCTTTGGTACTTGAGGCTGAGGAGGCATATTATCAGTCAATGACAGCTTTTGGAACTCCTTTTGATCCTCTGTTACATAATAATCGCAAACAAATTATTAACGAAACAATACATACATAATGAAAAATGACTCTAAAAAATCAAACTACCATTATCAACCTTCTTCTTGGGGACTTGAGGCCGAAGAGGCACATGAGTCAATGACAGCTTCTGGAACTCCTTTGATTCCTCTGTGCATAATAATCGCAAACAAATCATTAACGAAACAAGGTATCACACTTTTTTTGTTGCATAAAAAGGCACCCAACTTGTTTTTTTTGTCAATTTAGGTATTTTCGTTAAATTATTTACGATATCGTTTAATTTTACTTTTCAAATTCACATCGCTACCACCACCATCAAATCATCGTCGCCAATACCAAGATTCTGCCCACCACAATAACTACAATGCACGCTGAACCACCAACCATCCACCACTTTTTATCTAAGGAAAAAAAGTGCGCTACCTTGCATTCGAAACTTGGGACAGGAACCTTTTTGATGCTATTTGCCCCAATAAAAAATGACTCTAAAAAAATCAAACAAACATACCAACAACATCAAAGTCAAAGTCAACAACATTCTCCTTCTGGTATTGTTGATGAATACGATCCACTGAAATTGCCATTCTCTACAATCCTAAAACAAACATTCATTCAAATAATTAGTATAAAAAAATTACATCTGATAATTTTCAATTTAAAACTAATTAACATTGTTCCGACAATAGGATATAAAGAATAGTAACGATCAAATAAATTATAATTAGGGATGAAGATATCAATTAATTATAATAAATTTTGAAGAAAATACCTAAATTAACATATAAAGAAGAGATCGATCAAATAATTATTAATTTAGAGAAGAAAAATATCAAAATAAAAATAATTAGATTCTGATTAGGAAGAAGAAGAATACCTAAAAAAACAGTATCGATCGATTGATAATTGACACACAGAGAGCCTAGGCTAGGGTTTTCTTTCTTTTCTTTCGTTTGATAGAATGAAACTAAAAAGAGAGACAAATAAAAAAAAAGGTAAATTACACTGTTGGTCCCCAAGGTTATGCCCGATTGCGGATTCAGTCTCTAGATAACGGGGGTTGATGTCGTTAGTCCTTTTTTGTCACTGTTCTTACCCGTTTGTGGTCCTCGTACCCCGTTATACGTAACACGGGTGTGGTTTGACTTTTCACACGATAGACGTTAGTAATTTTAATTTTTTTCATTTTTTCACTTTTGGTCCCTGACTAAAAAATCCCAACGAATATTTTACTGTTGGGTTTTTTTTTTTTTTTCCACTTGCACCATTGGTCTCTGAAGTTTTTTTTGTCTTTTTCCAGTTTTTCTTTTTGTTTTTTTCTAGTTTTTTAGTAAAGTTGGATTCCGTTCTTTTTTTGTAACGTTATAAACTTAATACAAGTATCTTTTACTGTGACTTTGTCTTTTTTCCACTACACCGTTGGTCCCTAAGGCCTTTTTTTGTTGTCTGTCACTTTTCCGTTTTTTATAAAAGTCTATTTGCAACCCCGTTTATCACTTGATTATGTACTCTTTTTTAGTTAACAATATGTTTCGCTGCATAAATTGATTAATGATTAAAAATCTGTGCAGAACACTACAAAAGGCACTCCCGTATACCAACTAGTAATTATAATTTCTTATATCTAAATATCTGTATAAACACCAAAAGTGTCGCCCTATTTCTTTTCTTAATACTAGCAAACAAGCTGGTCATGATTTTTTTTTCTTTTCTTAACAAATGCTGGTCATGGATTTTAAGTCAAATTTTACCATTTTAATTTTTTGTTATGTGCCTATTGTTAATATTTGTGCGGTCGTGTAGTAATTTTACCCAATGTTTTAAAACCCGGGGGTTCAACCGGTTGAACCGGTTCCAGTTGAAAAAACGAGTCAAACTGAACCGGGTTTTATATTTTCGAAACCCGATTAGACCCGCCGGGTTTGAGGTGACCCTGGTCAACCCGGTTTTCGAGACCCGTCCAGGTTTTGGGTTTTTTATTTTTTTTGCAAATAATGTAAGCTAATTGTATATATTTGCAACGTAATTTTATTTTTACATGTTATATTTGTTAGTAAATAATTTTTAGGCTCGGTATATGGAATATTCATAATTTATACATATATTTTTTTGTTGTATTATTGAAAATATTATTATTATTATTATTTTTGAAAACCGGTTGACCCGGCGGTCGAACCGGTAACCCGGTAACTCGGCCGTGTCGATTAGAGACCCGGTTTTCAAAACATTGATTTTACCACCTTTAGATCTTAGTAACGTATAATTTAAACCTACCTCACTATTCCTCTAGAGAACGATCAATCACCCGAGTCTTGCCCGGTTTTCAAAGCATTGTTTCATTCTTGTGTAATTTTCTGAAATTAGTGTGCTTAAAGTATTTATCTATGCATTAACATGTTGTATATTAATTTTAAACACTCCACCCTTGAATTTAACTAATTCAACAAACTTTATGTACAACTCGTTAATGCACGATTAAACATAAACAATAATCATACAAAAATAAACAAGTTTGGGAAATGTTTCGTTCAAATCACTCTAACATAATAATGGAACAAGCACAGTTTGAGGTATCAAATTGAAATTAAACTTGGTTAATATACTCGTTGGATAATTAGTATACAACAAGCAAGATTAACCGCGCGTTGCTGCGGGCGTTAATTTTTCGCGCGTTGTTGTGGGGCATTAATTTATTTTTTTTTGGTTTATTTTTTCGGTCTCATGTTTAATAGTTTGTTTTTGTTCTTATATAAAATGACAATCGCGCGTTTTTTTTTTGCCAAGGCCGATAGAAAGTCGTAAATAGTTAAAGATGAGAGTACTTCCTGTAAAAAAAAAATTCTTATTTTTGGCCAAAAAAGAGGAGGGAGATAATAAAGTTTTTTTTTTGGCCGATGAACAGTAACCGAGCCCATTGGGCCGGGGTACTGTAGCGCTAATGTAGCACTGTTCATTTTAAGCACTGTAGCAGTGCCAAAACGACGTAGTTTTACTTGTGAAATGTGTTATTTATTTATTTTTATTTGTTTTTTCGCGCGTTTTTTTATGTTTAATAGTGTAAGTTTATTTTTTCCTGCACGTTACTGCGGGGCGCTAATTTTTCGCGCGTTGTTGCGTGTCATTAATTCTTTTTTTTTCTTTAATTTTGTGCGAGTTTATTTTGTCGGTCTCATATTTAATAGTGCGGGTTTACTTTTTCAGTATAGTCAATTCGGAAATGTTACCGCGGGTATTTTTTTATAATTGGGCCGACCCAAATTTTTGGGCCTGTTTAAGTCAATTCGGAAATGTTACCGCGGATATTTTTTTATCTGAATGCGTCGGTACTTTTGAAATATTTTTTGCCTCCCTATTTTGTGCCAACAAATTAAAAAAAAATTAATTGGGCCGGCCCAAATTTTTGGGCCTATTTAAGTCAATTAGGAAATGTTACCGCGGATATTTTTTTTATCTGAATGCGTCAGTACTTTTGTAACATTTTTTTCCTCCCTATTTTGTGCCGACAAATTTAAAAAAAAGAAGAAAAAAAACTAATTGGGCCGGCCCAAATTTTTGAGCTAAATTTTTTGGGCTTTTTTAGTCCAGCACTGTAGCAGTGCTACAGTGCTTAAAATGAATAGTGCACATGGTGTAAAAACTATGTCGTTTTGATTCTGTAATGTGTAATACAAGCAAGATTATCCGCGCGTTGCTGCGGGCGTTAATTTTTCGCGTATTGTTTCATGAAAGAATGTATCAGTGGATACTCAGACTTTACTTTTTCTATTGGTTGGGCTTGGAAAGTTCAAAGCAGATATGGAATTAAAAATTTCCGGCGTTTTGGAGAGAGTGGATCTGTGAATTGTTGAGACAAATTAAAATTCCAATAAGGAGAAAAAGTTGTATCAGGGGTTTTGAAATGAAGGACGCTTTAATATGGATGAAACGGGTTTGTTTTTTTTATTATTTTATTTTATATTTTGTACTTTAATGATGTAATTATTTACATGTTTTGATCTTAAACATGTTTGTTTTTTAGACTTCAACCGGATCATTCCCTTGCAACAATGCAGCTTGAAGGGAAAAAACAAGACAAGGAAAGACTAACTGTTGCTATTTGCTGTAATGAGGACGGTTCGGAAAAACTTCCTTTATGGATTATTGGGAAATATGCTAAACCAAGGTGCTTCAAGAATGTAAACTTGAACAGTCTGAACTGTGAGTACCGTGCTAACAAACGAGCTTGGATGACTGGTGTGTTATTTGAAGAATATGTTCGCCAACTTGATAAAAAATGGTTGGAAGAAAAATTCTCTTGATTGTGGATAATTGCCCTGCTCATCCAAAAATTATTGAAGGATTACGAAATGTTGAATTATTTTTTTTGCCACCAAACACAACTTCAAAAATTCAACCTTGTGACGCGGGGATCATACGAGCTTTTAAGATGCATTATCGTCGTCGATTTTATAGAAGTCTTTTGGAGGGTTATGAATTAGGGGTTCCAAATCCAGCAAAAATAAATGTATTAGATGCAATGAATCTTGCAATTTCAGCATGGACTATGGATGTTAGTGCAAATACAAGTGGAACTGTTTCGTCACATTGTAAACTTCGATCAACAGATAACATGACTTTTGAGAACTCAGATGAAGGTGGTGAAAGCACTCAAGAACTCCAGAATTTGATCAAAGAGTTGGGTTATCGCAATGCAATGGATGTCGAAGATGTTCTGACTCACCCAGAAGAAAATGTAGTTGCACAGTTGTTGACTGATGAAGAAATTATTGAAAGCGTTATTGGAATTAATAAAGATGATATCGATGAAGAAGATGATGAAAGTTCTACAATGGAACCCCCTTCGCGAAACGAGCTATTTAAGCGGGCAAATCACTTGCAATTCTTGTTGAGCTATTGAGAAAACAAACACCAGATGAAAAATCTTACCATGCTAAGGAAAATTAGAGACGAGATTCAAGGGGAAATTGATTTCAACAAAAAACAAAAGACAATTGAGTCATTTTTCAAGAAACCTTCATAAATCATTCATGTAATATGCTATATATAAGGAATTATTAATTTATATTTTATATGGGGTCTAAAGAAATTATCAAAAATGTATTATCTTATAATTTTAGCGAATTATTAATTTAGCACCCTATCCCCGAGTCGGGACCGGCAAAAAATATTATCTTAGAGAGTTTATTAAATAATCGAGTATTAATTTATCGAGTTTCTACTGTAGTAATATTACTTAAGCCCAATACGGAAGCCCAAAAAACATTACGGGTTGCTTATGGGTTAATGGCCTATTGGCTGATGGGGAGGATTAGAAGGCTAAATGTAGTACAAGTAAATTACAAATATTATGGTTTTAACATAATTATTTTTATTATGTATATGGTATATTTCACGAAAAAAAAACAGTGTTATACACAGTACACTAATGCACATGAGCGGGGTAAACGTGTAAAAATGTGTAAAAAGTAGTGTTATACACAGTACACTAATGCACATGAGCGGGACACAACGCACGGGGTAAACGTGTAAAAATAAAGACTTAAAACATACCTTTAAAAAATATATACACAAAAGCAAAATTTTAAATACACAAAAATACATAACGTACTATCAATAAAGCCAACACGAAAGCTCTGCAACGCATGAGTTAAACGTACTATACAGTAAAAGTATCTTTGTACGAAAACCCAAATTCACATACAAATGAAAAGTGCATTAGAACAGAAGTTGAAGATAGAAATGAAGCGAAACCTCAGATTGGAGTGGGGTATTTTGTCAAAAACCTTTTTTGTTTCTTTCATTTATCTTACAACACACAGATGCATATTTAATGGTCGATGGAAAAAAAAAGTGTGTACAAATCACCTCCCTTTGCTATTTGTACTTTTATAAATATGCATATCTAGAGGTCGTTTGTCTAATAGTTGGATTGATTGGCTTAATTCCCCCATGTAATTTCTAGCGCCTTGCTAGTTTTCTCTTTAATAAAATTGTCGCCGATAAAAAAAAGATGTAAAAGTAATTCTAGTTTAGATCGTCTGAGAGTTTAGTATTATGGTAAAAATATTCAATGCATCTCTCAATATTTTATATCTTTAGCATTTCTCTATTCTAAATACTATACATGTTGACTAACAAATCATCCAAAAATTTATCAACACTAATATTGGAAGGTAGCCAATCAAATAATATATCATCTAATAAGTTCCTCCCAAAACAAGGGTCCGTTTGGTTTGTAGATGGGTTTAGGATTATGATTTGATTTTATATTTAATTTTGAATTAAAATTTGGATTTAGATTTGATGCGGGAGAGAGAAAATATATTAGTTTATATATAAATAACTTTTTATAATTTAAAATACTAATTAAAACTTAAAATAATTATTTTTATATATTCATAAAAAAGAGTGAGCCCACAACTTTTTCAAATCCTGGCAATGTGATCCACTTTTGTAATAGAGGGGTCAACCCCGAATCCAAATCTGAAATATTTAACCAAACATTATTTTCTTTTTTGATTTTCTAAACCTAAAGTCAATGTTTTGAATCGACCCGGTCGAGTCACCGGGTTACCGGTTCAACCGGTTGGACCGCCGGGTCAACCCGGTTTTCCAAAATATATATATATATATATTTTCAATAATTAGAAAGAAAGTATGTATATAAATCATGAAATATTTCATATATTAAGCCTAAAGACTATTTATTAACAAATATAACATGTAAAATTAAAATTACGTCGCAAATATATACAATTAACATGTTTTATTTATAAAAAAATACGAAAAAACCGAAACCCGGCCGGGTCTCATGACCCGGGTTGACCCGGGTCACTCCAAACCCGGTCAAACCTGGCGGGTCAAACCGGGTTTCGAAAATATGAAACCCGGTTTAATTTGACCCGTTTTTTCGGCCGGAACCGGTTCAACCGGTTGACCCGGCCGGGTCGAACCGGGTTTCAAAACACTGCCTAAAGTAATCTCCCAATACCAAACGGACCCCAAGTCTTCTTTGACCAAGAAAAAACATTGCAATCGGAAAAAAAGGTGATTATTACTATTTTTTTTTATAAAAATTAATAATTTTACTATTGACTGATTAATTATGGGTTCACACACCATCAAAATAAGATTCACACACCACCTAATTTTTTTTATTTTTTTCTTACTTTAAAAAAAAATTATTATAAAACTGCGAAATAAAAAAACGAAACATAAATTATAAAGTTTGATAAATCAAAAGTATTAAAACAAAAAAAAGACGGAGCAAAATACCATAAAAACTTTCTTTGTTCTGTTAATAAAATGAGTAATGCGAAACGAAAACCATAAAGTCAAAATAGTAGAAGACAAAATACCATAAAAACTTTCTTTGTTCCGTTAATAATTTAATATCATCCTTGAAGTTTGTGTAATAACTTCAAGTGTGTGTTACACTCGATCAAATTAGCAAATTGTCCCATAAAGATTGTAGTCAGTACAAGAATTTGGCAATGAATAACGATGTGATAACATAATTTCCAACAAAAGTAAATTTGCTACTGAAACATTGTATGTCCCTAAAGATCAGTTACAAAATATCAGATTATCTGGGCCAGAAACTCTCAGTTTTATTAACGTCGCATTCATACTTAAATACTACAAGTTTGTATCAATCGCAAGTTTTGTAATTAAATTTCATGTTTGTTCAGTTCTTTCTGGTAAAAATGACAAATCTCCTATAGCTTCTTCTACCAACTCAATCCCATATGCTGATTATCACAACCATTTAAAAAAATAAAAAATATTAGAACACATGCTATAAGAAAAAGAAAAAGAACAACTATAACACAAATCTTCTCTTAGAACTCAAGCCCAGGCTTCAACATGGTACTTCCCGCCTTTCTCCAACATCCTTAGCCACCTTACAGCAGCTTCTCTCGACACGCCGCCTTCTGCTGCTACAATCTCTTCAAAAGCCGCCAACACATCAGCAGGCATATTATTGGAAGAACCCGCTACATATACAGCAGCCCCTTTACTCAACAAATCCCATATTTTCACACTCTGCTCTTTCATTTTATGTTGAACATACACTTTTTGTGGTTGGTCTCTTGAAAAAGCAACATAAAACCCTCCGCCTTTTTCTTCTGAAAGGACCCCACCGTTTTGTGAGTGAGAAATCCAGAAATCTCTGTACAAGAAGTCATTTTGCTCGTTCCAACACCCAAAGAAAAAAACAATTGGAGCAGTTGGTATTGATTTACTCGCTTCTAAGGCCCGTTCCTCTACAAACCCGCGAAAAGGTGCACATCCGGTTCCAGGCCCAATAAGAATGAGTGGAAGTGAGGGTTCAGGTGCAGGAAGAGACCCTTTGTGGAACCATGCTGGTATGCAGACTCCTGTTCCACATAAGTATTAACACATATATGGATCAGATTCTATATTATATATGCGTTTACAAGGTAAATAACTCCCCCAACACAAACGTCCAGTTGACCGGTCAAGGAGGGCTTTGAGAAAAAGGTCATGGGTTCTATCCCAACTGCTGGCTAAAAGGTTACTGGAACAGTGGCTAGGTCCTTGGGGAAGGTTACTCAGCACCCAAAAGGGGCGCGCAGCGTCAGGGTTTCCCCGCCGATCTAAACCGTTTGAGGATATTTTCAATACATGTAGTAGATAAAAAAGATGGCGAACTTGGTAGTAGCCATGGACGGGGTCACATGAGGTTAGAGGGATCAAATGACTTGATTCATGGTTTAATCTAATGACTAATGATACGGCCTATTGATCACTTCATCAAAATACAATGGTGACTCCTCTAAATTAATAAATGACCCTGCTAATTATCACAAAAATTTAAAACCACGATGCTTCGTGAGGACAACTACGTGTTTAATAGTATAATTCTTTCTTGGTGGTTAACTGGTTATAATAGTTAAATAGAAGTGGTAATTTCAATCCATCTTTCTGTAAGAGGTTGATTTTGGTTATCACATGCATTTAACGAACTGCATGATAACAGTATAACTGGAAACACAGGGTTGAACAGATTGAGGAGAACTAAAGTCACTCAAAGTGTATTCAAAATGCATAAAACCTCCCAAATCATTTTATTTCAAACATTAGATTCACTGTAAGAATATAGTTTTCTTATACTTAACAGACTAATTATCTATATCATTGTCAAAAAAGTTTATACAACATTAACTAATTGAACAGTTCGAAGAAAGAAAGACATGTCAACCTGGCCTGACCTAAAACATTTTGGCCAGTACATATAGTTTACCCATTTTGCCACAATCTCCTTTCACTTATCTTGTGAAGGAATGTACTAACACTTGTATATCTTTCAAAAAGTTCAGATGTAAGATGTTTTAGATATGATTAAGACCAAATCCATACATGGACCTACCTACAGTGAGTACAGATACGAGCCACGTAATCACGAAATGGAACACATATGCAAATTCTCATATATCTACTGACAATGCTCGTGTGTAGAAAGGGTACATACATATCATAAAAGGTGGTTACTTACTTTGGTGAGGATCCAGTGAAGCTAGCCAGTTGGAGCATAGACCGGTACGTTTCCTCTTGAAAGGAGTTGTCCATGAGACTATGCTAACAGTAAGGTGCACTTGATTGGGGTGGACCAATAGAGATGAAGAAATTGAGAAAGCCCGAGTTTTCAGGGGAGGGATAAGCTGTACCAACCACTCAAATGGCATATTAACAGATGGGAAATCTTCAAGTACCTGAAAAATGATATTACTATAGTATCAGTCACGAGTCAAACAAAGGTTTGTGAAAAATGATATTACTATAGTATCTACTAACTTTTTCTGGCAAAGTTTACTCCAAAATTACCTGTTTGCCCAACATAGGTTTGTGAAAAAAATTTGCATCTCTAAAAATTACAGATTTAGCCATCGAATTTCTAAATAAGCACATCAAATACAAGTAACAATAGTGACCTGGCACATTCATTAGAAGTTGTAAGATGGACCGGTTAAGTCAGAAGTCAAACAAATTCTTTTTGGTGTAGTGTGAAACTAATCTGGTTGGTTTAACCTGAGGTGATTTGAGATCACCATAAAAGTTGAGACCCAGGTAATGAGGTTTTATGCATTAAAGATAAACTTAGGGCGACTTTCAACTAGCTCCTTTTGAGCTGACTTTTTGCTTTACCCATTTATCTCATTATAGATAAAGCACAGCCCAAATCAATCCATGATTTCATTCATAAGCAAATGGGTTGAAATTGGTACATGAAATTTTTACCTCTAAAACAGTCCTTCGTTCTTTCTGGTTGTACTGGTACAGATCATCTCGTCCTTCAGGTGAAGCAAAATACAGAAGCCTCTCTTTCTCATGTTCAGCAGTGGCGAAAAAACTCATCACCTACATGTATATATGAAATATGATGAGCAAGTCTTTACATGTATGTATGAAACAATGAATAATAAAAAAAGCAGAAAAATCACTGGGATATTTTACCTCAAAGAAGTAACGTCTTGGCGAAGCTGATGCAATATCCATAGTCAGCTCAACAAATCTTCGTAACTTTATGGGAACGTTTAAGGCCCTTTCACCATTCTCAAGATTATCCTCTTTATTTCTAGGTGCAATCTGAGATCCATAGAGCCATACGCACACCAATTGATTTTAGTTGATAAGAAATCAACATATGTCACTAAAACTGACATGTACTAATGTACACTCTCACCAATACATAAGTTCAAAACTTAGGGACAACTTTTATATAAAGAGATGCTACTCACAACAATATATGATTCTGGGTTCAAATTACAACGCTTCATGAACGCATCTATAGCTTCAGGACTTTGTCCCGGGAGGATCTCAAGAACATCACCAACTTCATACTCGATGGTCTGAAAGAAGCAAAACAGTAACAACTTTATAACACAGACTCCTTTAGAACAGCTAGAAAAATAAATAATAAGTACAACCACCCTACTTCAACAATAATACTTTTACAAGTCAGGTTGAGTTCCTAACTGAATGATTGTACGAAGAGCTTAAATGATCCTATAAACTTCTACTTATGGGCAAGATTGCAACAAGTTACATAGTAATTTAGTACTTACAGATGAAAGGGCAGCAAATTCAAAATGACGTACATCTTTGCCACAACCTGTTCTGCTAATGGGATGATTTTTCACCTATATCAATAAAAAGGATATACATTATAGTTATGAGAAGCCAACAATACTGTCATATAACTTGTAAAAATGAATTGGAGATTATAAAAATATTTTTTTTATTTACTGAAGTTACCATTTTCAAAAAGCAGTCAGGTTTACTCATGTCACTTGACTTTTTTCCAGAAAGCATTGAACGAGACCTCACTATTTCCTTCTCAAGTGACTTCAAATCTGTGAACATAAATTCGACCGTGAGAACGTTTATTAAAATGTCATGGAGATACTCGAAAGACAGTAAATGATGAAAAGTTAGGTTGCAAAAAAGTGGTAAATTTGAGATTAAACATAATTTATTACCAATTCCTGCTGGAGATTTTAGATAGGCTTCATCAAGGTCAAGATACGAAATATGTAATTTGGGTTGATCAAGCATCCTTATGTCAGATGCAGAAATATCCAAACCTTTTGGAAAGAGTCGTGGATTTTCTTTATATAACATAGACCATAAAGATGACATCCATCGGTCTAACGCCCCTTCATACCTGCATAAGAAAATGAAAGCACGTTTATCAATCCTATTTGAAATATATTATGAAAACAACATAATCTCCTCATCATTTCATTTGGCATAATGGAAATGACAAAAATACCCTGAAGGATGTTGATCGTCTCCCAAGCCTTTTTCAATAATTGATGTTCCCCCAAGATCTGCAAGTCTTTTGTCAAGCTTCTTTGCCACAAACTAAAAGCAAATAACACAACCTTAATATATTTCAAGAGGTTGAAGTTCTAAAACCCGATAATAATCTATAATAAGCAATGCCCAAATTCCACTAACAAACAAAAAATATGGCTAATGCATCCTCCATGACGTGTATAAGTAAATTATCTTGATTATTGAAAATTATTACCAAGTTCACTTACATTGTACTTCTGGTAACCTGAATCCCCCAAACCAAACACTGCATAGTGTGTGTTTTCGAGCCATTGTCGGGTTAAACTTCTTTGTAAGAGATATGTCCAAAACGCCTAAGTGTTAGTTAACACGAGTTAGAAAGAAGAATCACAAACAAATGAACCTTTGTTATTAATATGAACCAACCTTCATGGGGTTCGGGGTGTCCCCTTGTCCGGTTGTTGAGACAACAAAAATGACAAATTTTTCAGAAGGTAAGGAGCTCTGTCATAGTCCACAAGCAACAGTCATAGCAGAAAAACATAAGCCAGCAACTAAGATATATGAAATGTAAGAAAAAAAAAGGAAATTAAATGACTACAATACAAGTGTTGGTGAACAAATGGTACAAAATACATCCACATGCCTTCAACTATCAAGTCAATGAACATGACCGCTAGAAAAAATTTGTTTCAAATTACATTAAGAGCCAATGAGCTATCACTAGGCCAACCCCGATGATTACAATCACATTAAAATCTTTAACATGTAAAAAAAGATATCCACTAGAAAACATTATTAGGTATGCAAGCATTTTGTATGTTATACCAAATGCCCCAATAGTAACAAACCTAATATAAAAGGCCAACAACTAGCACAAGCATTTTGCTGCTAAATCTGCCACCTAACACTTATACGAGTATTTTCAAAAAAATTCCATTACTCCAAACCATTTCATGCTTTACACTCAAGCAAATGGCATAATAACTATTTGTACTCATATCAGTTAATACGTACTCACACACATATATCTGTTCATACATGTCTAACTTCATATCAATCGCAAATACCACGTAAAGTGTCACTCAGGGGTGGCCTAGTGGTAAATGTCTTGTGACTAACACCACTAAAATGTGTCACGTCTCAGGTTCAATTCCTGCTAGATGCAAACAACCCCGAAGTGGCCACATGAACCTCAAGGGAGAGCTTAACCCGGTTTGAATTCGTGTGGCGGTGGGTTCAAACCGAGTATATTAGTCAGCCAAAAGGTAGGAAACCATGGTTACCCAAAAAAAGGGGGGAAAATAGATAATGTTGTGGAATGATCTAGCGGGGTCAATTAGAGGACTTTTTGGAATTGAACACGTCTTTCGTGTAATCAAGTAGTGATTGTGCCCCAGTCCATTTTTTTTATAAATTACTGTAACATTTAACACGCTGAGCAGGAATCAGCAACATATCAAAGCTACTTAAAAAGCGATACAATTGCATAAGAAAAGTAAGCTTACAGGGTCAAATTCGTCTAGCGAAACTATACGAACAGGGCAAGCTCTTCTTTCGGCTTCACGACCTATTCGTTCGGAAGCGTCTAACGCGTTACCGGTTTCAGTGGCATATAGAATCAATAGTTCCCTACTTTTATCCATTACTGTAATTAACAAAACAGAACCCTATTCTTAACTAAAATAACACCGGCCGAAACGGAGCCGATATATCTTCCTTTTAAGTGTGGGCTCCGCCGGCCGGTGAGTTTTTTTATCTGAATTTGGGGTACCGGATTTTCGTCGGAAAACTGGGATTTTTCTTCTAGTTTGTTAAACCCTTTTGGGAACAGTTTTTTTTTTCTTTTCTTTTCTTTTCTTTTCTTCTTCATATAATTGGTCACTTGACATAATTGGTTCTCAACTATGTAACTTTTATACTTTTAACCTCTAACATTCTTTTGTTTATATTGTTAACAAACCAAAATAATTGTGATGTTTGTATTCTCACATGTTGCAACAATCTTACGGTCCGTTTGATTCATAGATGTGTTTAGGATTAGGATTTGAATTTATATATAAATTTAGATTAAAATTTGAATTTAAATTTAATGTAGAAAAGATGATATATTATTAAAAGAGAAATAAGATAAGTTTTGATATAAAATAAAAAACTAGTGGCTAAGAACAAATTTGCTATTTAAAAATAGAAAGAATCAATATTTATGTTGAAATCTCACGTGACATGGAATTACAAATGGTAAAATATTTGGCATCATGCCATATCCAAATGCTTAACATCTATACCCAGAGACGGAGCTAAAAATTTGTGTTAAGGGGGGCTCAAATTTTTTTTTGGTTCTAATATACAAATTTTTGTTTTAGAAGCTAGATTGAAGTGTGAATCATTCGACATACGGTTCAATGATATTTTTTCCAGTAGTGACATACAATTACCTGATTAGTCGAGAAAATAAACAAAATGAGCAAAGGTTAGCGTAAATGGTGGCGAATATGCCTTAATGATAATACGTACTATTGTACTAATGTAAAGGTTTTTTTTAAAGAGGTTTAATCATAATATTCTAAGCATAACTGAAACGATAAATCTGAAATTAAAAGGGTTAAAAGTGAACTTATTAATATGTACAGTACCAAGTCATTAAAATATAAAAATGCACAGTACTTTTTTTGTTTCCTTCCTCGTCATCTTCCTCATAAGACATGAGACCTCAAAACTGCAGTGAAACAGGAAGCTTTCATATTTCTCGTAAAATATAAGGTGTTTCCCGATATGTACATCCTAATCTTTCTTATACATACTTTCTGAAAGGCTTTCATCTTTAAGGTAGTTTTAGGGAACCACCTGGTCATAGGGTAAGCCTGCCATTGTTGGGGGTGGCCGAGCACCCTCCAGCCCCCCCACTGGCTCTGTCCCTGTCTCTATCTTTGTATAAAGATTATTTTGGTTATAGAAAAGGGGTAACCTAGCTGCCCTCCCGATACTCCCACCGACCCCCCCACCAAACCCCCTCCAATTCAAACACAACCCACTACGACCCCCACCCCTGAGAAACTCCCCCCAAATTAACAACCTAAATCTTTCGAAAACAAACAAGATATCCAGAATAAAGGCTTATCATCTTTTATAAGGTAGTTTTAAGGGAACCATCCCTGGACCATGAGCTATAAGGGAAGGCCTGCCAGACTTGTATAGTGGGTGGAATCACGATTCACCCTCCACCCCCACCGCCGCCCCCCACCCCCCCCCCCCCCCCCCCCCCCAACTGGCTCCGTCCCTGTCTATACCTAATATGTATCGCGTCTGATTAGCTAGTTGGTGAGGTAATAGTTTATCAAGGCGATGGTCACTAGCTAATCCAAGAGGATGATAGCCACAGTGGGACTCAGACACGACCCAGACTCCTACGGGAGGCAGCAGTGGGGAATTTTCCACAATGGGCGAAAGCCTGACGAAGCAATGCCGCATGGAGGTAAAAGGCCCTTCTGCCTTTGCACTCGAGGGCCAATCTTCGCTCGGCCCGAGGGAACCTTTGCATGCCTCCATTACCTTTTGGGAGGCCTACGCCCCATAGAAACTGTCTACCTGAGACTGTCCCTTGGCTCGTACGTCCTGACACAAGGTTAGAATTCTAGCATCTTTTCACACTTAGGGTATGTTTGGCGAATTGGGTTGGGGCCGGAGTTGGGGCCAGAGCTTATATTATAAGCCGTAATTGAAATTTGTATTTTTGTAAACTTGTTTGGCAAATGGTCTAGGGCTGGGGCTTATTATTGTAAAATTACTAAAAAGGACATAATTAAATGAGTTTTTGGTATATGTTAAATATTTTTGTGGGTAAATAAGTAATTTACGGTTCAAAAGCCTCGGGCTAAAGTGTTTAGCCCATTTTATGGGGCTGGGGCTTGTAGAGACTTATGATTTATAAGCCCTTTCATAAGCCCGCGTGACAAACGAGACTTATTTTATAAAGTGTCACCGATACAAATTAGTTATTCAAACGTTTAACATATAATATTAGTGGATAATAGGCCCAAGCCCGGTTTGTGGGTTTCGGGTATTAGGGTTTTACCATTATAAATGGTGGTCAATAATAAATCATAACCTACGGGGTTTTCATTGTCTAACATGGTATCAGAGCGGGTATGATCCTCAGACCTAGGTGACTATGTTGAGCCACCTCCCCTAGACCACACGTCAAACCCTAACCCTAACCCTAACCTCTCCATTATCAAATACAGATCCGTAAAAAAACTTATTATTTACTAATAACACATGGCAGAAAGAGAGGTAGGAGAATTTTTATTGAAAGTTATGTGGCATAGGTCTTCTCGAAGGATATGTTAGCCGGAAAGCAATATTGGAACAACAACATGAGCAAAGTTTATATGAACGTCATCATTCATTATCTGTACGAGGCGGCCGTCCACACAACAAACAGTTATTTTAGGATTTATGATTTATGGTTTTTGAAGTTTATGTTTTTTTAGCAAGTTTTGAAGTTTATGTTAATGTGTGCTATCATGGTTAAAAAAAAGAAAAAAAGAAAAGAAGTTATAGTTGTTTTCTTGTTTGTTTGTTAGTCAATTGTTCGTACGACTTTGTTACTAGTCGACTAAAGTTGACTGTTGGTACCAGTCCCTAAAGTCGACTGTTGGTACGGTTTTGTTACGAGTCGACTAAAGTTATGCTTTTATTACGTTAATGTTTTGTTTTTTTCTAGTCTAGTTTACTACTCCAGTCCGAGCTTTCACGATTTCGTCGTTCAGACTGTGGGGGAGTATTAGTGGATAATAGGCCCAAACCTGGTTTGTGGGTTTAGGGTATTAGGTTTTACCATTATAAATGGTGATCAATAATAAATCATAACCTACAGGGTTTTCATTGTCTAATATCAAGGCTGTCAAGATCGCGATCCCATCTTGGATCGTTTTTGTATTTGCAAGATCGAGATCGTAAGATCAGATCGAGATCGTAAGATCCTAACAATTTGTCATGTTTTGTAAGCAAAAGATAAACGAGTCAAATTGTTTTCATTTCTACATAACATCAAAGATAAATTCATATAATATCCTCTTAAATATGTCAAAGATCAAATTTGCAACACCAAAGTAAAACACAATTTTTCGGATTATTTTGATTTCGGCTTATATTTCATAAGCTTCAATTTTCCCGCTTATTTTGAGACTTGTGGACTTATATACGTTTATTACAATATGATAAACTAATTTAAACCCATAAGTCTCACAATAAGCTAGAAAATTGGGGCTTATGAGATATAAGCCGAAATCAAATAAGCTTATAAACCCACATATAAGCATAAACAAACACCCTCTAAGTATAAACTATAATCAGGTCTAGAAAATGAAACGTCAATGGTTGACTTATTAGACATTAGTAAAGCTTATTTGTTTTTGGGCCTAAATAAGTGAGATAGACTCAAAAGATAGAAAAAATAAAAAAAATATATAGAAATTAGTGAACTCGGATCGCGTGACGATCTTACGAGTTTACCTGCGATCCCGCGATCTTACATACGATCCCACTCCAGATGCGATCCTATGCTGATCTTACACGATCTTAGCTAGTAAACACGTAAGATCGTACGATCCTACGAGTTTACTCGCGATCTTAACAACCTTGTCTAATATAATGCATTAAAGATATTTTCTTATATAAATACTTTTTTTCTTAAAAATATGTGTATACATGCATATAATTGATAACCGGACAACGGCTACCTTACACATCTTCGAAGATGGCTCTTATACAAGCATAACTCAAGCTTTACTGTGCTTAGGTTAGGCTAGGCTACACTCTTACTAAAAATGTACAACTCTTTGCGCCCATCAAGTTATAGACAATAGGCCATTGTTGTAATCATCTAAAAAGATTAGAGTTGAAATCACACTAATCCAGAAGGCTCATTTCCCTCCCTTTCATTCTCACCTTCGATCTCAGGCATTAAATTCAGTTCATAATAATTGACTTTTTAATAAAATAACAGAAAATGTCAATACCTTAATGCAGAAGTACTAAACAAATCAGCAGCACTTCATATGGACATTAATTAATGCAGGACGAACCTGGACCAAATATGACCGGATGCAAAATTTTAGGAAAAATCGATAGAACGGGTGCATTTACGAAACACATTTCGATGGACCGGTGCATTTAAGAAAAATCCATGTTTTTTTCAAAAATTAACACTACATCAAAAAAATCCGGTTTCGTCCCGGGCTAAAGGCTTACAAGACGTGCTCAAAACTAACCTCGCCCCCAAAGGCACCATTAAGATGTATGTTACTATTTTTGTTTTTTAAATTTTGTTTCTGATGATGAATTGTTATGACAGGCTTGTTGGTGGAGCTGGTGATATTAAATTGATTAAGGACGGAAATACTTTATTAAAAAAATGGTTAGTGTTCGACTTACTATAACAAATTCAATTATGCCTATTATCGTAAGTGATCGATTCATGTTATCCCCCCGAAGCCCCTATCGCCTGCCTGGAACTCCTCAATCCACTCTTTAACTAGAGGAAGCGCCTAAAAGGGAAGCAACTAGGCTAGACTGCTGATCTTATGAAGTAGTCTGACCATGGGAAAGAGACTGTCAAATCGGTACGTACAACATCCCCTTGAAAATTGCTGGACCTTCACGAACTTGTTGGACCTTCACGAACTTGCTGGAAACTATACTAGAGGAAAATGTGTCATGTAATGTAGTTAGGTTTACGTTTTGATTTATCATTAGGTTAAAAGACCAACTGTGTATATGCCAGATGCTAGTTACTCATTAAACTATGTTTTTACTATGTTTTATAAAGAGATACACTTTGAGTGTGACTGTGAAATGGTGCTAGTAGTTTGGGTTTAAAACAGACGTGAAGCTAGAATGCGGAAAACATTAAACTTTGTGATAGTTTCTACAGTTTAAGGTTTCGTTTGTTTTTCTAAAAAAACACTTCTTGCCTCTTTTGTCTGCAGGAGGGAAGAGGTTACCAAAGAAGTGTGTTTTTTTTTTGCAGATATAAGTGCTAAAAAGCACTTATTACTTCTTTTTTTTGAACGACAAGTTAGTACAATACTATCATTAATATTCCAGATATAATCTTTCACTTCTTTCCACTTCTTCAACACCACCTCCCACCACCACCACCACATAATTTTTCACTTTTTTGCGTAATTGGTATGTGTTTAATTACACATACCTTTTACCTTTAAAAACGAGCTAAAATAACCAAAAACGGACTTAAAATGCCAAATATATGCTTGTTTTGCTAATTGTGTTGTGCAGGAGGAACGGATATCTAAGGAAAACAGACGAAAAACAAAGGCCAAAACGACCAAAATGGACAAGGACTATAACATAAATGGGAAAAGTGTGAAAAGACAAAGTCTAGAGACAAAGCCCCATGCTGTGGAAAAGTCATCCAAAGTCAACCGACAAATCAAAGTCAAAAAGTGAAGGAAAATAAGTTAGGGGCCTATAAACTGCCACGTACCACTAACTTATTTAATGAAGGATATAAAGAAAATGATTGTGAGGGACTCAAAATGCCAATCCACCAAAGAGATAAAATGTAACCCAAAAGGACCTAACTTGCAATACCCTTTATAACATTCAGGGGGTTATTCTGCCAAGTTTCAAAACGTTTAATAAAACAAGGACGTGTGATGCAATAACCACATACACCCTCAGGGACCATTTGTGTCAAAACCACAAACCTCACACCCCGTTTTGAATCACTGTACATCCCTCCCACACATTTCCCGCCAAATCCTAAACCCCACATCCTGTCAATGTCAACCTCGTTGACCACCCCCACATCCCTCCAAAACCATCACCATAACTAAACCCCACCCCCACATGGGTATGCCAAGCTGGCAATCCAAAAACCCACCAATTCGATCAAGGGTTTAGATTCGTTGACCTTGGGCACCAAGACAATCCTAGGGCTAGGATTTGTTTGTGTTTTCTACACTCTCACAACAAACACAAGACTGTTTCTGTGTCTACAAAGAAGCACACCAAGGAAAGAAGACAGAAGTGAAAAACCCTAGCTCGTTTTACTATTTAAGCTTTTGTAAGCCCCTTGAGGCAAAAGGAGTTTTTGAGTGTAATTTTCTTTAAGTTCAGCTTTTAAGTTTTTTTTAGTCCAACTTTTATGTACTTTTATTTTGAAGATTAATGATAATTCAGTTGGTTTTTAATATTGTGTTTTAAATTACTTGTACTTCTTCAATATCATATAAGCTCTTAATATAAGCTATTTTTAATCTATTTCCAAACTTTAATACAAGAGTTTAAGAAAAATTATAAAGACAAGAAAAAGCTACTGTTTGATTAAGCTAAGGATGAATGAGCAAACAAGGATGGCTCATTGGGTTTCTTAGTTAAGCTTTTATAAGCTAAGGGTAGGTTAGAGCTTATTTTAGGTTCACACAATCCTGTTTTGAGCAAGGATTAAAGGTATGCTTTCTTTTTAACTTTTGCTTACAAGTTACTGTAGCAACAGCTTATTTTTGCTCATTCTTAGCTTATTCTTGTTTTTCTTAATTGTTTATGTCCTGTGTATGTTTGTTAATGCTTAACTATGCTTATTTAATCTTTGACTTTAAAAATGAGTGCCTGAATCAGTGAGTAAAAGTGTCAAAAACAGTTTTTAAGATATTAAGGGGTGTTTGGGATAAGCCCAAAATAGGTCAAAACAGAAATGTTATGGGTTGTGGCCATTTGGCCAAAGTTGGTTAGCATTCTTATGCTTCTTTAAATATGTTTTTCCAAAGTTTTTTAGTCCAAAAACTGTTTTTCAAGTTTTTATAAGTGTTCTTTAAAACTGTGGGTTTTTGAAGGAAATACAAGAGCTTATTTGGATAAGCTCTTGTA
>BQNB010021094.1:2874-20827 GCA_026074375.1 Tanacetum coccineum | reverse complement strand
AAGTTTTCCGAAACCGAACTGAATGGAATTGTTACTTTCCAAAAATGCTTTCTGAAAAGAAAGAAGGTCCATTTTCCCATGTAGTTCGTCGGTCAAAGCAACAATTCTCTTCTCAAAGTAATAGGGAGATCCTTTTCTAGTTACACTTCTTGCAATGAAAGAACCATCCCTTCCTATTTGTTTGTCTTGTCAGATAGAAAGAGAGACCCCAAAGAGCCTTCTTTACCACTTTAGGGGGCGGGGTGAAGGGGGGGTTTACATGCAACCGAGGCAAAGTTGTTTATGATTGAATCTTAGAGGCACTCTTATCATTTGGTAGATCCAAGTCCATGGCCTATTTTGGGTTCACTCGGAGCTTTGGCAACCACCATAGGAGGTATGATGTACATGCACTCATTTCAAGGGGGTGCAACACTTCTTAGTTTGGGCCTAATATTTATCCTATATGCCATGTTCGTATGGTGGCGCGATGTTCTACGTGAATCCACATTGGAAGGACATCATACCAAAGTTATACAATTAGGACCTCGATATGGGTTTATTCTGTTTATTGTTTCGGAGGTTATGTTTCTTTTTGCTCTTTTTCGGGCTTCTTTTCATTCTTCTTTAGCACCTACGGTAGAGATCGGAGGTATTTGGCCCCCAAAAGGTATTACGGTTTTAGATCCTCGGGAAATCCCTTTTCTTAATACTCTTATTCCCCTTTCATCCAGAGCTGCCATAACTTGGGCTCATTATGATATACTCGGGAGGAAGGAAAAATGAGCAGTTTACGCTTTAGTAGCTACCGTTTCACTGGCTCTAGTATTCACCGCCTTTCAAGGAATGGAATATTATCAAGCGCCCTCTATAATTTTGGATAGTATTTATGGTTCTACCTTTTTCTTAGCAACTGGCTTTCATGGTTTTCATGTGATTATAGGTACCCTTTTCTCGATCATATGTGGTATTCGCCAATATCTTGGTCATCTGACCAAGGAGCATCACATTGGCTTTGAAGCAGCTGCATGGTACTGGCATTTTGTAGACGTGGTTCAGTTATTCCCATTTGTCTTTATCTATTGGTGGGGAGGTATATGAAGGAACGAATTAGTGGATTGATGAATTAAAGCTCGAAGACAAAGAGAAGCGGGCACATAAATGAAGGGATCGAAGAGATTATGGCAGATCATGTTCACCAAGAAATGACCCTAAATTAGATCTTGGTCTATTTGAGATTGTTCCTTTTAATCGTAATCAAATATGTTTTCTTGTCTCTCGTTTCTTTTCAGAACAAATCAAAGAACCTAACGGATCAAACTCATCTTTGGCTAGTACGAAAGAAATAGGCCTTGCGTTACAGAAGGAACGTTCTGCTCTGATTTGAAGGCAAGAGCTCCTTCCCTCCCTTCCTTATCAACATTAGCTATATCCCATATCTCCCCATATCGTATTTAACTAGACCCCATCCCTTGCTTTGACTGTTCACCATATGTGTATCGTACCGACTCCATATCATACGTACAAGAATTGATTCCTTCTCCCCATATCACTCATTCACATGCCATCTCATTGTTCACCTGGAAAATCTTCTTGTTTAAGATAGATCGCTTCCCTCAGTCAGCGGGAGGCCTAGTCGATGTAGGCCCTCAAAGCAAACGGCAGGCAGACCAGTCAAAGGAGTAGTTCACTTACTTGTTTGTACATAGACTATACTCATACCGATATTACGATACATATGTGTTCACCCTATCTTGCTTTCACGGCTTTGACCAGGAACCAAACCAAAGAGCCAATACACCAACAACCAAGGAACAAGAGTGGGTGGTCCCTAGGAATGGCAGAAAGGAAGTACTGGTTCAACCAGATACGAGTGACGGAACCAGTGTTGATCAAAGACATGCGCCGAGTGCTAGGAATGACTATAAGCCGATATAGTCATTTTAACATGCCATGAAGCGAGAGCCGTCCACGGACTGGACTCCACTAAGAGGTTCTTTCTCTCATGTCATTTCGCCCGCCCGTTTCATTTCCTTTTGCCGAAGTTTGTTCAGTCGGTAAGCATCCCATTAGCTCTTCATATTTCCTAGCACATCTATCCCTACTATCTCCGAATTCTGTAAGCACTAAGAAGTATGTTAAATGAGAATAAAGTCCTTACGCGAAAGTGAATCGCCTTTGCTTATCTTGTTTTTTTAAGGTCAGTTCTTGTATGATGTCGACGAAGGTCTCATGTTCACGATTATTATTCTTGCAAAACTCGGAAAGTATGAAAGCACATTTATTCCTCAAGTTGTCGATTGTGTCAGTCGGAAGTGCATACGATAGATCAGCTTCCTCTACCTAGGTATGGATTGGATGCTCCTCCTGCTCGGGCCGGACTCTCAGACGGCTATGATCGGACAATAGAGTATGTAAGATATAGCTCATGCATGTTAGGCTTAACAAGATGGGGTTCGGATGAAAACGGATCCCGCTAATCTAGTCTATTCTATTTTGAATAGTCCATGTAGTTGACTACAGGATCGGATCCTCTGTCTTTGCCTGAAACTTTCACTATCTGTCAAAGGAATAGCTGAACTACTACATTGATTAGGCGGATCTAAATCTTTTGAGAAATGCCCATAGGTGTCTGTCTACTAGTTCAGTTGAGAACAAGGTGTCGAACTAGACTGATAACAGATCATCTATCAAAGAGCCTCTTAAAAGGCAGGATGCCAAGAATCGTGCCTCTATATACGAAGAGCAGGCATGCGTAGGACTTTAGGATAAGACTCCGTAAGACCTTTGTTTAATATGCCTTTTGTTTACGATGAATAGGAATATGTTCTTTTCAGATTTAACATAAGAGGGTAATTCATCAAATTAGAATTGGATCTAACATGTGCAGCCTAAGCTTACTTCTCTTGGCTCCCGGTAGTGTTGTCTAGTCCTAAAGCTAACCAGTTTACTGACTATTATATAATAAGCCTTAGCCTTCGGCCCATGAAATAGAGATGGCCCGGACCCAAGATTTAGATGGGCTAGATGCTTGGATATTCTTTTATTTCTTTTAGTCGGGTGGTATGGTAATCCATTTCTTACTTACCAGGCTGGGATATAATCTAAGGTAAGGTTGCTTTCTATGTAGGTAGGAGAGCCTAATCTCTGTACTAGCTTTATCTATCAGGGAAAGGGAGGAGATTTCAAAGCGAAGCATTAACTGAAGGATGCGCTTGCCCATGGCCTCATCTTCCCATTTTTTGAGTCTTTAGTCACCGAGAAGACTACTTTTGTAGCTTAAAAACTTAGGACACCACTTTTTCTAAAGTCGGGTGCAAGTCTTGCCGTGTCAACTCTCAACTCATAATTTATTAAGAAGAAAGCTTAAGAAATTGGCAAGAAGTAGGATAGGAGGAGCATAAGTAGCGAATCCCTGAGATTGGAATTCAATCTCGAGAAAGTCATGAAACTTGAATTCAAATTGAATAGATCTGTAAAGCAGAATAATGATTGTCATCTGAAGTAGTCATTCCCCTTTCAGTAGTTGAAATACTTTCATCTGTCTAAATGCTTTCCATAACTCCTTTGATCAAATTTAGAGTAGCTCGTGGATGAACAGATTCGAGAATCAATAAAAAGGTTCCACTAACCAACTGATTTTGTAGTATAAGATTCGGCTAGTGATCCACCTCTCTATTTCCCAATAGAAAGAGTTATTCTATGAAAAAAATCTCGTTTTTTTCTTCTTCACATATACAAGCTAAAACTACAGCCAACAGGGTGGAAGTTCTGTCTTTACAGTAACTCTCCTCTAATAGCGTAGGCCGTCCTCCTCTATGTGTCTACAACTTAGGATTCTGTTGGAGTCGTGCTTGTACAGCATGATGATGATAAGAAGAAGAGAGCGGTGGACTAATTTAGCTAAGTTGTTCAATGATAATAATGCATATAAGAAATTCACAGCTATGGAGAAAACCCGTGAAACAGTCATCGCAGCGCTTTTAGGTTAAGTTATAGAAGTTCCATTTTTTTCGGGGAAGCCAACCAAGCAAGCAAATTTGTTCTACGATCGGGTATTGTGCCTATTGGATTAGCTACTAGTGGGAATCTATTATGTATTATAGCTTTCTCTTCCTTTCAATCCCTCGTCCATAAATGTGACTCCCTTCTTGGAAGGTCTCCCACGTATAGAACTATAAAGAAATGCTTGTAAGGTCTTTGGTCACTCCTTAGTAGCCTGTCCTAAGTCTAAGAAGCAGGTGACCCCTAATGCACCTGAGGGTGGTAGCAAGGCTACCTCTGAGGGCGATTGGATTAAGGTACGAAAGAAGGGAAAGGGGAAAGATGTTCTAGATAACAGAGTTTCTGATCTGCCTATCTCTTTATAAGAGTGAGGGTTTTGAATACTAGTCTTGCTGTCCGCTCTAAGCCTGAGAGGATTTATGATCATTTAGTGGATCCTGTTAGCCATGCTCCTTTAGCCTTCAACAGTTAGGGTGAGTTGTCAGCTTCTTATTTGGGGTGAAGGCCCTTCTAACTCGGAAGTAGGGTCACAGTATACGGATACCCCTGTGATAGACAGGGATCTTTCTCTTGTTACAGGTGAACATTCTGAGGGGAAACCCGCTTTGGCCTTTTCTACTCCCACTGGGATTTCGTTAGGGAGAAGCTCTAAACCCCTCACTCTTTCTCTGGACCATAAGCCTTTGGGTGGTTGGTAAGGTTGTCGACTCTGAACGAATGATTTTATGTGAAGAAGAGGTGGTCACTATTATAAAGAATCAGATCCCGTTACAGTTAGGAAATCAAGTGCCATCCGAGAGTCTTCTTCGTCTTTTGCCGGAACTCTTTTCTCTAAAGGTAGTGAAGTGAGCCGAAGGAGAGGCTGGATGGAATGAAGCTCGACCAGCGGGAGAGGAAGCATGATCAATCCGATCTTGTTTCAGAAGCTGGTAGAGAGTAGAGAATAGAATAGGCTGTGATGCCGGGGGAGAGATTTTTTATCTTGAGAGATCCTTTGAATACGACCAGGGGGATAGAAGCCCACGGAGCGGTAGGCTAAGCCGGAAATAGAGAGAGATGTGATTAGATTAGCACGAGGAGGGGAAGAATCTTGGTCGTGGGATAGCAGTTTTTGAATCAGTCTCATTTGGCGTTCAATAAGTAGAAGATCAAGGCAGCTTCTGCTTTTAGGTCAGCTCTTTGGCTCCTTGCTATAAAGAGTGAAGTGACCTTCGGGCGAGGAGAAAGTCAGTAAGAATAGGACCGGAAACTGTGCGTTTGGCTATTGGTGAGTCTGTCTTTCTTGAGAAAAAAAAAATGGAGCGACCAGCCCCTCCATTTGGGTCATGAGACTAGCCAACTGTCTATCCCTGTGGGCTAACTCAACTTATAAGCTTGCTATCTTAGCATCCACTTGGGATAACCTTTCACTTGGATACGATCTAAATTCCACATTCAAGAAAGAACCAGACCAGGCCAACCAAGAGATAGGATCAGATGAAGGAGAGAGAGAACTACTATTGAAAGAAGGCGAATCGCTACTTCTTGTTGCTATAAAATGGTAAAATACTACTTCTTGGACTGTGCCGACACCCGAGAAGACTAATTAGAGATTTGCTAAGCGAACGAGCCTGAAAGCGCTTCTCCTAGCTTGATCTTAAGTCTTATACATTAATTAAGCAATCTGACTTATATGCTCCTCTCCCCTTGCTTTATTACACCGATAACTGCAGATGAAGCGAAGGACATCGATTATCTATTTAGACGAACGAAGAATAAGATAAAGGCATCTAATTCACCCGCATCTGTTGGAGGAAGGAATGGACAGATAAATACATACTTTTTCTCCTTTCTCCCATAAAGCTTCCTTTCCTGAATCTTAGCTCTTATCTTTCTTATTTATTCTGACTACTATCACTTTATAAACCGGGCCTGGATAATTAAAGCTTAACGTATCAGGGTAGTACGCCTGGAACAAGAAGGTTCGTCGTACAATTTCGGCGATTACAAAAACAAAGGAGTATATCCCTCTCCCTTAGTGTCTTTCCACTTCCGTCGTTCAGGAACAAACACTTCGCCTAATTCTTTTGAATCCCGGCCCGCTTTTTCCCCACTAACTAATTACGTTACGACCACTGAACAAACTTGGTTGACGCACATAGTTTATGCGCCGCTAATGTAGCGGCTTGTCGAGCATTTGACAAACTCACACCATCCATTTCAAATGGGATTTGTCCTGTGGACACACGAGCAATCCAACCCGCAGGATTTCCTTTTCCTCTTCCCATTCTGACTTCTGTAGGTTTCCCGGTAATAGGGAGATCTGCGAGAACTCTTACCCATATCTTACCATTTCTTCGGAATTGTCCGCTCATAGTACGATGGAATTGCCCAATTATAGCTCGACGCGCTGTTCAATGGCTCGATATGAAAGACGACCAGCTCTACAACTTTTAGTGCCATATCTTCCAAAACCAAGTCGTGTACCGTCCGCAACCCCTACTACATCTGCCTTTACGATATTGACTATATTTCGTACGTTTCGGATATATCACGTCCCCTTTCTTTTTGACTATATGAAATCCACACTTTGACACCTGAGATTCCGTAACGAGTAGATACTTCCGTAGGAGCATAATCGATTTTCTGGTTAAATACATTACTAGATGTTTTTCCATACTTTTTGCATTCAGTTCTAGCTATTTCTGCACCTTCTGATCGACCTGAACAACATATACGGATCCCCTCCACCCCTTTTTTCATTACTAATTGAATATCCTTCACTATTTGACTAAAAATGGAGCGAAATGATCTTGTTTTGTTCCTCGGTTGAAAAGAGATATCTTGAGCAATCGGAGAAGCACTTTGATAAACAGATTTGATCTTGACCGACTCAATTAAGGTATTAGTCTTTGTTCTATTAGACAACAAAGATCGCATTTTTTTCACTTCGTTCAAATAAAAGTTGTACCCGTACGGAATTCTTCTGTTTCTCAGTATGATCTCTATCATCATCTCTATTCCCTTTATCAATTCTCCTATCCCACCTAGGTCTATGAATTTCTCTATCAATTCCATTACCTTATCCTTAGCCATGAGGTTCCAACATTTTTTCCTGAATTTTCGTAGGAGTTGTTCCCGGGCATACTCAAAAAAAAGGTTATTATACACCCCAACCCCGTCCCTTGGAAAGAAAAAGGTAGCACCGAAGAAAGGAAAGAGCGAGATGGTGGTTTTTGTTGTTCCCGCGAAGCGAGGATGATTCGACCAGCGAATGAAGTGGGTCAACTTTTTGTCTTCGGCCAAAAACTTTTTCTCGCTGGTCGAGCTTTCGACAAAAAAAGCGAAACGTATTCTCTTATCTAAGCTTCTTCCCTGTGCATTAGCTCCCCCCATGGTAGATGGTTCAAGCACGCCCGGTTCCACGAAATGATTGAGAACTACGACGGGGTCGAAATGCATTTGGTTCTTTGTCTTCAATAAGTATTGCATGACCGAATAATTCAAGGAAGGGCGCACCGCAGGGAGGGTCCTTTTTAGTGGATGACTCGTCGGGCTGTCGGAGGGGGACTTCTTTGACTTCTTTGAGAAAAAGAACTTGAATAACTTCGTTTTTCTGAAGGAGTCGTCATTTAGGAGGGCTATTTCATTTACAAGCCCGGCGTATTTCGGATGCTTGAAGGCCCCGCTGACCCGAAGTGATTTAGAAAGATTCTTCTTTATCGATGGTGATCGGTCATGGTATCCATAGCGTTGCTTCTTTTTCGGCCAAATCCGGATTTCGTTTTGCTTCTCCCGGTCGTCGAGCCTGATCGACTCGACTCTTTTCGCTGCCCCCCGGGCTCTCACTTCGTTTCGTTCTTCTTCTGTACCATCGCTTGAATGAAGACACCCGATCGGCTCGACTTTACCAAATGCCCACCATTGGCCCTTCCCCTTTCCGGGTCTGGATTTTTCGCGTCGTTTTGGTCGACAGGGAAAAAAGAAATGAATGAATGTTCTTTTGGGAAAATGTAAAATAATACACCTATCGAGACGAAAGTCAAATGTGAGTCTAGTAGGTGGACGTATCAAGGATTTCAACAAGAAGTTTTACAACTCCCTAGGCAGAGTACCTAACCGTTGTAGTATTAGTATAGGCAAGACTCGGGGGTTGTTATCGTTCTTTAGGGGAATATGTTGGGAAGGCTTGATCACGGTCTAACAGAATTCTAGGGGTTGAGAGAAGATTATTTTTGTGTTTTTATATTTTATAAAAAGCAAGTAAATCTATGGTTTAAGAGGTTGGTTTGTTTAACTAATATCTAAGCTAACTAATATCTACTCTAATCTACTGGTGATAACTTTATGATAATTAAGGGTGTGCTTGGTTCAAATAGAGTAATGGTAATGGGAAAGATAATGGAATACTAAGGAATATAATGAGTATTCCTATTATAATTGAATATGCTTGTTATGATGGCCAAAACTAACCAATTTTTGCAATTAAACTATTTTTAATTAACCACCTTGACCAAGATGTTGATCACTTGTTTGTTTTAAATGTTGGAAAGCATCGCAAGTTATTAAATTTCATGTTTGATATTTAGTCAACTATCATACAAATAATATTAAACTTATAAGAATGACAGAGATTTGCGTATGTAGTAACGACGTAACATCAAAAATGATCAATTTGAAAACACCCAAAAATGAATTAAATGGATAGAAAAAATTGAAGAATCTAACGTGATACAGACGTGGGGAAAAAGAATGAAAAAAAACAAAGACACAAATCAAAGGAAGCATTACTTGGTTCATTACTCTCAAATTAGAGAGGAATGGTAGATTACCCAATAGTGGGAAATGGCTTATTGCATTATAGCAAATCAAACATTACTAATCATTATCATTACCATTCCTTACCCCTTAATACCTCTAACCAAGCACACCCTAAATGTATTTACTTAATCATGCATTACTTATCAGATTTCTCCTAATCCTGTTGCCTTGTGACACTTGTGATGATCTGTGTAAGTATTTTCTAGGTCATGAACGGATTACACGAACCCGCCGTCTATTTAGTATTCTGTTAAGGCAACGCACAAGTAAGGTAGTATGAAGACTATTACAAGGCCCCTAAGAGTATATTAAATGCTTGTGAAATATCTTAAGAGGGATCAACCATATAAGGGGGTAAGGTAGTATGAAGACTGTTACCCGATGGTATCCTTTCTACGCACTCGCGTTTCCCTAGACGTGTCTACAGCGATACAGACAAAAGCTGGTTTTCTAAAGCCTAATGCGCACATTCATCAACAAGAAGCAACAGTAATAGGATCTACAATTCGACTTTCATGCAATCATAAGCAAATACAAAGGAGGGTTTAGCCTCGCATGTTATAATGAAAGCAAGAAGATAAATCAATCACACAACACATAGACATATTGAATGATTAATGATAAATAACCTTACTTGAATTAAAACATGGATCCAAGGTAGTACAATAGGGTTTTGAGGCCCTAAAAATGACCTATGAAGCTGCTACAAAGGCTAGGGTTCGTCTCCCTAAAGTTATACAAAGTTACACACTTGAAACCCTAAAATCGGTTTTATATTTATAGAGATATCGCTGCGACGGCGTCGCTTTGTACTCCTGACGCCGTCGCCACGTAGATGGTTCTAGATCCACTTTAAGTCGGCCACGTCCTGACGCCGTCGCTGAATCTCTGACGCCGTCACCATGAATGTCATGACATCGTTGCTTTATGGTTGCGATGCCGTCTCTAGGCTCTGAGTGAATAATTCTTCATGGTTCTTGGTGTAGAGTCGTAGTCTTGTCCGTTTCTTCTCCAAATGAGCCCAAGTCACGTGTATTTCCTCCAAATGCCATCCAAGTGCTAAAAACCTAAAAACAAACGATTAAGCACATAATATGGGCATATTTGCATGATTTAAGGGGTTAAATGACCCCGAAATAGTGTATAAAATGACACCTCATCAAATACCCCTACATTTGGGATTTACGTGTCCTAAAAAAATAGGCTTTTCTACCTAGACAATAGCAATATTAGGGTCATTTAACCTACTCTTTAAAAGTACTTTACAACACAATCTTCTAGACCTCGTAATTAAAAGCACGAAAAATATATACTAGCACCTCACATAAGTGTTTGGGATTCTCTCTTTCTCTCGGGTGTTTAATTAATTATAACATAATGGGGAAACAGAAAATCAACACTCATTACATGTCATAGCATATAAATTACCATAGGCTTGGTAAAGGATCATACCTCCACCGCTTAAGCGCAAGTATTATTCATTACTATCTAAGAGGTCTTTTAAAGGGTTGTGAGGTGTAGGCGTAAGATAACATATACGGAAACGGAAACTGATGGGATACATTTGGGTGGCTTGGGATGAATTTGGAGTGGAAGGGTTAGCTAATTACTTATAAGAATACACGCTGGTTTGGTTGTTAAGCCAAGACTCAAACGAAGATATACAAACTCTACAAAACACTACATCAATCTCTTTCTTTTTCTTTTCTTGACTCTATGATAAACATAAACATAAACAAATGGAAGCCCATATATTTTTTATATATACAATTTTTTTGTACACTTTTACCCTGCCATTACTTAAACATATAATACATCATGGGGGTTTATAGATACACCCCTACACTTGAACTTTTACATACTCGATATTTATAATCTAACCAATGACCCGAATTGAGGCGAATCAAAATAACATGGAGATCATTTGACAAACATATGGGGGTATTGATTTAATTTTTCTTTCCCATTCTTCCGCAAAATAAATACTACCATGAATCTCAATCGTCCCAAAACTGTATTTACAAGGATAAGGACTTAGCAACCGTGTACTCAATAATTAACTTGGGTTAAAACAATAATGAACTAAAAATAAGTACATACAAGGTAGGCTAAGGCGATTTAGGTGTAACGATTGGTTTAAGGGTGACAAAATTCAACTACTACATACTTCCGGAATAGTCTATTCAGGAATTCCTAGAAATCCCCTTTCGGTCGTTCCGTAATACTTAAATAGAAGAAACATGAAAAGGATAGGCTCAAAGGGTTGTATTATGGGTATCCTGCACTAAAAATGAATGCATGACAACGGTGTGGGATAGTTACATGATCGATGTGACCATCATAACAATTACAGGTTTAAAACATGGGTTAATCCTAGTGCCTCTTATCTAGAAAATTCTAATACTCACTATGCGATCTCGGGATGCATCACAAAACAAGTTCTAGAATTTAATATACTACCGGTACACTCATATAATTTAATTCTGATATCAATGCTCCAGAAAAGGCGACAAAACCACATATACACATCCGTAATGACAGAATAGACACACATGATTGCTCACTCCTTAACTTGAGAAAGCTAAAGGTATAAACTATCTTGGGTATCAATAATGGATACCCGAATTCCTATAGATCTAAAGGTGAACCTCACATTTTTAGGGTGGAATTTTGAGGGTTTTTGTGCTAGTCATATATATTCCTATCCATGAGACGCTATTAATACTCAGTTTTCGTCGGTATGTGTTATAAAAAAATTTAAATTTTGGTTAAAATTATCTTTTTATGCTATGTTTTGATATATTACCCACCATTTTAAGGACAAATAGAAATGAAAAATAAAAGAATAATTTCTAAGGCTTATTTTCCCTCTACACTTAAGTTGAACATTATCCCCAATGTTCTATAGAAGTACCTGTAAAAATGAATGAAGGGAAAAGAAAACAAGTAAAAGAAACTAGTACTCCCCTGGTTTGCTCAATAATAGAGAAGAAACATGCGATAACTGGTTAAATCGTTCATCCAAGAATCGTCATATAAAACTTCCTAAGAACTTCCAAGCTTCTTCTCATCAAATATAACATGTAATCACAAAAGCAAGGAAAACCTATACCAGCATAAAATCGACATGAATTGATTATATACAATAGAGTTTAGGGTTTCGGGACTCTATGAAAGCAGGGTAAAGATAGGAATGAGAGTAAATGATTAATTATAGGTTTTTATGCAGTTTACAAAAAAGAATTACTAAATTTTAAAGATTGGACACATTTTATTTTTCAGAAATACTTGAAAAATTCGAATTTTACATAGCTGGAGACGCGTCGCCGTCAGGATAAATCCTGACGCCATCTCCAGCGTCTGTGAAAATTTCTTCTTCATTTTTAATGAGAAATTTCCTGTACGCAATTTTATAAGTCAAATCTGAAGAAAGCACTGCATAAAACCCTGGAATTAATCATAACAATCATATGACTAGAAACTGACGCGAATTAATGTAAATAATTTATTTTAAATGTTTGAATTTGGTTCTTTAAAAACGAATATTTCGTCCTACATTTATTTTGTTTGTAAATACCTTGTATTGCAATAAAACAAAGTTTACAAACAAACAAAGCATGATTACAAAATAATTCAAACATATAAAAAAATAATAAAGAATTAAAACATAAGACACTCCTATTGCGGGAAAAGTAGAAAAGGGGAAAAGTAAATTTGGATTTGTCATCCCAAAAAAGCGCTTTTTCTATATTTATGAGTCTTGTAGCTAGACTCGAAGTCACACGTTCTTACGTGACTTCTCTTTTATCATCCATTCCAATTAAGTATTCAGGTCCGGAGCTTTATTGGTATCTTTTAAAAAACACCGTTTCTTTAGTCGGATGGCTTCCTACTCTTCTATCATTAGTCCCGTCTTCACTGAGTTATTACCCTAGATGATATAAGTCATGACACCATCGCTAGACAAACTCGCTCCTATCTGGGTCCTTATATGATTTGTTTTAAAGGTAATTCTTTAATACCATCCGTTATTAAAGTCCATTAACCGGTATTTCTATTTATAGCTTAGCAGGCGAGCTCAACGTCAGGGACGTGGGGGTTCAAAATTCGACGTTTGACAAAGATAGTATCTTTATTTGTCACATTACTTTCAAGGACTGTGAAATTCATGAAGTAACTATTTTTTTCTATTATACGTTTGGATTTATCCCTTCCTAATCCTACAAAATTTCTTCCCATATACTCATATGCATTCTTTCTAATAGAGTTATAATAGGCCAAGGACATGATGTTCATGGGTAGGTCAACATCAATGTATGCGTTAGCCGTAAATCTATGTCCAATCATGCAAGGAATCTTAAGGTTTCGTGGGTCACCCTTTTTTTATCCTAAAGTCATAATTGAGCGAGCATTTAGGCATTTCTTGAATCACGTTGATTCATAAACTGATTCCTCACTTGTGTCAATTAAATCTAGAGGCTCTTCAACATCTATCCATTCTATTCCTTCGTCTATCCTGTCAGGCCCTAAATTATATTAACAACAGTTGTGTTCTTTCAGCTACAATTTTGTTGAGGTTGTAATTCTCTTTATTTCTGTATTATGTGCCATGGAGTTGGTGTCTTCAGGGTTCCCCTCTTTCCTCGTTCTTTTTCTTTTGAATTCGTCATTTTGAGGTTCGTTTGGCTACTTGGAACATATTGTGACGGTATTGATCGAACCATGGACATGGGTTGAGCATTGCGAGTCTTCAGTTGGGTAAGAACGAGCAGACAAAACTGGATAAGTACTCAGTTTTGGGTTCTTAACCGTGTTGCTAGATAGTGCTCCTGCTATTCGATAGGTGATGGCCTTCAACACTGTGTCGATTTTGTTGGTCATCTCACTTTGATGTTGTTTGAAATCGGCTTCAAACTTAGACAGTCTAGCGTCTGAGTTCCTTGAAGTTGGATTACCAAAAAAAAAAATCTTTCAAGATTGATTTGATTGTTAATGCTTTGAGGAAAGGTTATTGAGTAACGGTTTCGGGATCGAATCGTTGGTTTAGAAACCCGGTGGTGTGTTAGGTGGGTTTTAATAAAATAAAATTTATTTGGGATCGGAAAATTTTAGGGGAGGGTTGGGTTTGTAACTTCTTACCTTAAGTGGAGGGAGGTTTCTCGGCCTTGTTTGTTATTTTCCATGTGATCGGTTATTTTTGGTGTCACCCCACCAAATTTGTTTTTGATTTTATGGGGTCGTTGGGTGGCTTCCTTTTTTTTTTTTTTAAAAGTTTGTAAATTTTCTTTTTTTTAAATAAAGTTGTTACACACTTACTCCCTCCCGCGCCTTTCGTGTTTTTGTTTTTCATTAGGTTTCTATTGCATGTGGAGGAGATGTATCCTTGTATTTCATCATAGGCTTTTTGTTTGTTCGGGGATCTTTTAATGACATAATACTTGATATTTTGTAGTGTCGTGCGGGATCCACTGGCATTAGCTCAATACGCATGTTTCTGAGGTTTATAGTGATTTTATTCACTTGATGTATAGGTTCGCGTTTTGCTTGTGGTTGGTTTTCTGGAGTCAAGAAAGAGCAGCAAGCAGGCTTTTGTTGAGTGGAGCAAAGATGAGCTATCCATCAGATCACTAGACTTGCCATTTTCGAAGCGGAGACGAGCTCCGATTAGGACGGCGGTTGTTCGATTAAAGGGAGGATGAGGTCGGTTTTATTCGGATTCTTTTTGATTATTTCGTTGGTTGGATTAGGATTTAATGTATCTCAAGGGACCCATCTTATAAAGCAAATGTTTGGATGGGAATATTCCATGACCTCCGACACTTTATTAATGAATTCCCTTGGGTGCGTCGTTCCACTTTCGTTGTCATAGAGGGCGAGAAGAGTGGGCGAGGTGATGAGGTACCTCTAATAATGCCCAAGATTCTTTGGCGTTATTCGGTCACGAAATTATACACCGGCCGCCAGCCGACCGCCGCCGATTGGTCAATGGTTCTTCTTTGATGTGTGAGGGATTGACATGCCAATTTGGTCATAAAAAATTAGACTTGGAGCCAATGGTCGATGCCATGATGAGGGACTTTTTGTAGTAAGTCCTTGAAACGAGTCTATGCTTCTGAGAGAGATTCTCCTTGATGTTGTTGGAACATCAGGATATCATTGCGGAGTTTTACGGTCCTTTTCGGTGGAAATGATTTGAGCTATGGCAATAAACAAGTAGAGTAAGTTCCTCCCCATGTGTGGTGATGGATCCTGTGGAAGACGTTCAAGATAATTGCTATCTTGGATCGCAAAGGAAAATTGAAAATAAACGCATGCACGTTCTTTTCCTGTTTGCACTGTCAAGGTCAAGTGAGTCCACAAGTTTTAGGAAATCCTTGAGGTGTTGGTTTGGATCCTCGGACGAAGTGTAGAGATTAGAATGAACATCCGTTTTGCACAACGTGATGGTTTGATCGGATCGAAGAGGTACCACGTTGTTCCCTACGGGGAGCTTGATGGTATTCCAGTAGCCTTCGTGGCTAGGTTTGGAGTAGTCTCCAAGAGTATGGATAGGATTCTCGTCTCCCATGGTGGTTGACGAGAATGGATTACAAAACAAATAACACAAAGAAAAGATTTAGACTTCGAGGGAAATGCTAATATTGCCGGAATTAAAATTCACTTGAAAGGATTTCAAGCGAGTAGAAACTAAGTTAAACTATGATCAAACCTAACTATTCCCGACAGCGACGCTCAAAACTTGATGCTGAGGGTCGTATGGATTTCAAAAGAAGGTTTTACAAATCTCCTAGGCAGGGTATCCTATAACCGTTGTAGTAGTAGTATAGGCAAGACTCGGGGGTTGTTATCGTTCTCTAGGGGAATAGGTTAGGAAGGCTTGATCATGGTCTAACAGAATTCTAAGGGTTGAGAGAAGATTATTTTTGTGTTTTTATATTTTATAGAAAGCAGGTAAATCTATGGTTTGAGAGGTTGGTTTGTTTAACTAATATATAAGCTAACTAATATCTACTCTAATCTACTGGTGACAACTTTATGATAATTAAATGTATTTACATAATAATGCATTACTTATCAGATTGATTCTCCTAATCCTGTTTCCTTGTCACACTTGTGATGATTTGTGTAAGTATTTCCTAGGTCATGAACGGATTACATGAACACGCCTTTAAGGCAACACACAAGTAAAGTAGTATGAAGACTATTACAAGGACCCTAAGAGTATATTAAATGCTTGTGAAATATCTTAAGAGGGATCCAACCATTAAGTGGCAAATGGTAGTTATGAAGACTTATTTACCAAATTGGTATCCTTTCTACGCACTCGCGTTTCCCTAGACGTGTCTACAGCGATACAGACAAAAGCTGGTTTTCTAAAGCCTAACGCGCACATTCATCAACAAGAAGCAACAGTAATATGAAAAAGGATAGGCTCGGAGGGTTGTACTAGGGGTATCCTGCACTAAAAATGAGTGCATGGCAAGGGTGTGGGATAGTTACATGATCGATGTGACCATCATAACAATTACAAGTTTAGAACATAGGTTGATCCTAGTGCCTCTTATCTAGAAAATTCTAATACTCACTATGTGATCTCGGGATGCATCACAAAACAAGTTCTAGAATTTAATATACTACCGGTACACTCATATAATTTAATACCGATACCAATGCTCCAGAAAAGGTGACAAAACTACATATACACATCCGTAATGACAGAATAGACACACATGATTGCTCATTCCTTAACTTGAGAAAGCTAAAGGTATAAACTATCGTGGGTATCGAAAATGGATACCCGAATTCCTATAGATCTAAAGGTGAACCTCACATTTTTAGGGTGGAATTTTGAGGGTTGCGACGTCGTCTCTAGGCTATGAGTGAATAATTCTTCATAGTTCTTGGTGTAGAGTCGTAGTCTTGTCCATAGATTCTCTAAATGAGCCCAAGTCATGTGTATTTCCTCCAAATACCATCCAAGTGCTACAAACCTAAAAATAAACGATTAAGCACATAATCTGTATTTGCATGATTTAGGGGGTTAAATGACCCTAAAATAGTGTATAAAATGACACCTCATCATGAACTATCACTATCCTTTTCATAAGATACTCCCTAACATACACTAGTGCAGTTATGACAGGACTATCCCTAGCTTCAAGCAATTGTCTGTTAAAAAACCTCACAGATATTGTTGATCAATAGGTCACAGTTTGGCCTTCCTGTTATAAGTAGTAACAAAACATTTAGGCAAATTACTTAGATACTAATAAGCAGTTGTTGGTTATAAACAAATACCTAAAAATTATGATCTACTCTAATGCTTAGGAGGGATTTTCCTCAACCACTCATGTGCCAGTATATTGTACCCCTTGAATTCATCCATTGCTCTTTCAAAGTGTACCTCAGTTGTTGCAGTGGCACACTTCCATAGCAGTTCCTTGTAATGACCACCTTTATAGATCAAATTCATGTTATCATGAATATGTCTAACATAATATATGTGTTCAGCAGCAGGAAAAAGATCTTTTAAAGCTGTTAACAATTGACCTGGATAATTCCCTTTCATAAAAGCCCCATCTAATCCTAGCAACTGTCTCCCAGAAGCCCTAAACCCATCTTTCAAAGCACCCAAACACACATAGATTCTTTTAAACCTTCTAACATTTTCACGTGGATTGTGAGCCCTATAAACATCTATCTTAACTGTTGTGTTTAGGTTAGCCTTCTTTAAAGCATGACAGTAATCCTAAAGTAGAGCATATTGATGTTCTTGATCACCCCTAAGATGAACCTCTGCCTTAGTTTTTGCTCTAAAAGCTTTGGTCTTGGACACACCCACTCGAAACTGTTTTTTCGTATGTTCTTTTACTGCTTTAATTGGAATTTGAGGGTTAGTGTGAAGCAGATCTACAACATGTATGATAGAAAAGTAGATGTGCAGGCTCTTATCTCTCTACTTTGTTGACATAAATGATCATTCTTTAATGTCCTCACCACCAACTTTAAATTATCCCCAACTAAAATATACACCTTCCAAGGGCACTCTTTTTTGTCCTCATCCACCAAATTGATACTTTTACCCTTCAATTTATTATTCCCTTGTGATACACTATTTCATGTCTCTTTACCCACAGCCCCACATGCATGTGAAAGATTCCCTTGTGAT
>BQNB010021093.1:0-57492 GCA_026074375.1 Tanacetum coccineum | reverse complement strand
AAGAAGCCCTCCATACACCTAGGCAGAAACCAGGTCAATACATCTGCTGTCAGTATCACAATGATGATTGCTGACATTGAAGACTGACATCATAGACCCAGTGATGCAATGCATAACCATCCCTAGCCACTCAGAATCTCTCAAAAGATTTCTGTTTCATTTCTCACGGAGACTAAACACTTTATTTATTGACTTTCTCACTCCGAGTTAGTTGATATTGAAAAGGTGGCAGTCCGCTCCAGCCTTTGATCACTAAAACCAAAACGTACAATGTGAAAACAAGGGTTATCATAAGAGTCCTACGCATTATCCTTGTGGTTTTGCCAGAACATCCGAGTGACACTTATGTTTTCACAATGAAGATGGAAATCCTGCTTGAGCCAACATCAAACAAGCTCATGGTAGGTGACTAGTAAGATCCTTAATGGGTCAAACTTGTGACACTGGATATCGAATTGGTCCAGATTATGAATTGACGATTGATGAATTTTGATAAAAGCTTAACACTCTTGATGTGTCACAAAAATACTTTCTCAAGTGACACGTCGATTGATTTTCAAATCAATTTTCCTCTTCAATCGGTAAGATAGTAACTAACCAATTCACTCTTATCGTGCTGTCTGCTTTGAGATGTTCCGATTAAGAGAACATGCAAGTTAGGTGATTCTGATGTTCATACATTGGAAGATCTGACACTTATACTGGAAATCCTGTCTAGGAGATTCTTCTTAAGATTGAATCTACCTGATCACAGGTCGGTCCTCACAGGATCTGGAGGTTAATCCAACCAAACTCGGGCGAATAACAAAGCTATATTCGTCCACAAGCTTTATTGCTAACTGTTTTATGACAGGTTCAAGTAAAGATAGAGATGGAGATACCTCGTACCAGTGGAGTCTATTTCATAACCGCATGCTCATACTCGACCAATACATCAAATGACATCATGAAAGTTCAAGCATATGTTTCAAAGTTTCCGCAACTCTGATATCAAAGTCCTCTCAAAGTGATCAAGTATTAGAGTTAAAGGAACTTCAAGAACGACGAATAATCAAGCTTTCGCCATTAAGAAAGGTATGAGCATGCCGGTCCAGTTGTCACAAGCACAAGACGACGAAAGACCACAAGTTGATGATCAGAGATTAGATTTGGCTAATGATCTCAAAGAATCTCAAGATCACATATCACATTCAATCACAAGCCACATGACAAAAATCACTACCTCAAAGTACAAGATATTACGTAAAGAATCAAAGACTACGAGCTGAACACAAGATCAATCAGAAGATTGCTGAGCTTAAGTTTGTATTTTCTGGGGTGACCTCCCTTAGGGGGAGATTGTTAGATATTAGAAAAATACTCGATCACCCCGTGTATTTTACCGTTTATTATAGCTCGTAGTTAATAGTTAATCGTACGACATTCGGTATTGGGGCCGGGATATAAAGCCCAACGTGTAAGCTCATACCATAGCCTAAGGGCTGATTTTGTAAGCTACTATATAAGCCTCTTCTATGCCTTAGAAGAGGTGGTTAGTCATTTCATTTACATGTTACACTTTCTCTCTCTAGAAAGCTTTTCTCTCACTTTCTCTCTCTAGATTTGGCTAATCCATCTATCTTCCATTGTGTTATGATTTCCAATATCCTACAGAGAATCAACTCTCCTCATCATTATCTTCGATAACTAACTTCCATAAGTAATCACTTCTTATTAAAAAAACTATAAAAAATTGTCGAAAAACATCTTAATATATTCAAATTAAAATCATAGAATATAACAGGAACTATTACCTTAAACACATAATCAAAAAAACATCTCAATAGCCTGTTAAACATCAAAAAACTATTACCTTAAACACGTTGGTTGGAATCAATTGGGGGGGGGGGGGGGGGGGGGGGCAACCAATTAAACTAAAACAAACCAAATAATCGAAAACAAAGAAACCCTACAAATTCTAAAAATCGGAACACCTTTAGAAAATGGAACTACCCACGAATCATATTGAATATATTATATGTTGAATTGACAAATGAAATATTACAAGACAACAAGTGAAATTGATTCGCTTGGATCATGGATTTAGGGTTTTATGTTAATATGAGAATGCATTAAAATTTTTAAATCATTAATTGAATTTGTCTATTTATTCTACCCGGTTTTAAAATTAAAAAAAACACCGAATTCGAATGTTGAATTGGTATCATAATAATTGATACGTGTCATTCATATCATGTGATTTTATAAAACAAATCTCCTGATTTTTTGGCAAGTAATATGTGTTTCGTGTTTGAAAACTTTTCTTTCTACAAACGATCACCATTCTTTATTTTAAAACACCAAAAGTGAACTTATGATAAACATAAATGAACTACGTTCGTAAAATTCAAAAGCAAAAGAAGACCTTTAATTACTTACACTTCTTATTCAGGATCACTCTTTTTTGGAAAAAATAATATGTTATTTTTTCTTCTTTTCACAACAATGGTGGTCAGTTTGTAACATAGGTTCCACAGGACTACCTTTCTATAAAGCACTTAACATGTCAACTGTGTATGAAAACAAATGATCTTTTATATTTTTATATTACCTTTTGTCATCTTTAAATGTAAGTTAAAGTTTCTCAGGTGGTAATGCCTGATTATCAGGATCTTTCAACAATGTAATGACTTTAGCCATATTGCAAATGCCACAGTTGTCATCCAGTGATATCCTGAGCGTAAGAAACAACTTGATTGCAAAGATTGACCTTTCCGTAAAATTCGGCCAGTTTAATGGTGTTGAGCTCAAAAAAGAATAGTGCAGCGTAGTAATCTACTAATATGATGAACTGCAAATGATGAAAACCAAAATGACAATCATATTAAACTTGATTATTTGACCCACAAAAGACGCTAAACATGTAAAAACAGCCAATGTAAATTATTAATATGACGTATGCTAAACATGTATCAATTCTGTCCTTTTTCTGTTTACTTAATTAAATTTTAAAATGATTTGAGCGATCTTACCAGCTTAGTGACACTATCGAAGTCCTTCTGTAAACTTTTCAACATCTAAATATCTATCATGTACATATTCTAAACTATAAACCTTTGGTGCATCAAATACTTTGCAAACACGTTGTTCACCATTGCCCTTTTGAAAAATTAATGTCACATTGTCTGCATGAGCAAGAACATGCCCTCCTGCTGGTTTTAATGTCACATTGGCAGTTAATTCACAACCAATAACAATGGATTATGATGCCAATTACTCATTTGTCACACAAAAACTAAAAAGAAAGAAAAAAATTAAAATCACAATTTGAAGTCCGCCATGTCATAACCTGATCACTACTCGAGCCAAGGAGTCCATCAAAGAACCATCTGGCAACCTGAAACATGGAAGCCTTCATAAGAAAGTCCACTTAATAATGTAACAAATTCCACTTAATAATGTTGGGTCAAAAATCATGAATGCAACAGTGAAAAGCATAAACATTATCAATATTAAATTACATTTTGGAACATTATCAAACAAAAATATTGTTATGCTTTGGCTACATGAGGTGCTTGATCCTATGTTTACATCACCCAAACAACCAAAGTGAATATCAATAAGCAAAATATATACGATAATCAATTATGTATAGTTGCCACAGATTATGAGGGTGTTTGGAATTGTTTACTAAACTTTTGATATGCTCTTAACAATCAATTGTGAATAAAATTAGAACCATTTATATAAATTTACAACCTTTCTTTGATATCTTTATACACATGACATGGAATTTCAAATGGATCATCCAGAAGAAAAGAAGAAATGTCAAATTGACATTTCTACTTCCCCCTCCTGCACAAGAAGAGTAAAAGTGAATGATCACACCCATCTAAACGCCCAAAAAAGAAACCAATCATACATAATTATTTTTAGAATAGGTATTTTCAGAATAGTTTCGAGAAAATAGGGGAATACATGAAGCGGTATAACATTGTAGACGATTATCATTACTGGCACATAATAACACATTGATTCTGTGATTAAGATTCTCACATCGACAGTCTGCTCATTGGTTTTTTATTAGGTGTTAAATCATTCAAGTTTCAAACCATGAGTCCACTTCTTATTACAAAGGATCAATAATATCTTCTCCTTAAGTTCATTTTTCATGTAATTGATAGCTGTTGAATAATAGTGTTTATTTAAACCGTGGATCAGTGCCTGCAAAAAGAAGATCAAAAGAATTACTAAAAGTCTAATATATGAATTCTATGCAGTGGTAAAATCTGAAACATTTCAATAATAAGACATAATTACCTGGAGTCATGCCTAATTCAAACATCCGAGCTAATATTTGTTTTTTCAATGCCAATTGTTAATCGAGCCAATACTGTGATAATGGCCCACCCCTGATACACTCGTTAATAAACTGATAAATGAAAAGTTCATAAAGAATGTGCCACCATCATCAACTAATTCAAGTGCAAATGATTCAATAATACCAATATTAAACATCACACAAAAAAGATTGATTAGTAATATGCACTCACGCGTGTAAATTTCCCATCCAAGCCCATGCAAGAAAAGCTGGTCCACTGATTTTTTTTCCAAATCTTGGGCACTAATATAAAAATCTTGTGGTCAAAATAGAGGTTTCTACGCCAGATGGAGATCTGCAAGAACAATATCATTATGAAAACAACAATAAAAGAGTACATAAATTAGGCGTGAGACAATAATGAATTAGCATACCTCAAGCTTCTTATAGGTGTATATTACAGTGGTTTTAAAACCATGTATGTCGCCTTTATAACTTAACACCGGCTCTCATTCAATGGTTACAATATAACCCTCTTATTTTGTAATTATCAAAACACCAAGTAGAATCATAACCGTCGATAGAGAATCAACTCTCCTCATCATTATCTTCGACAACTAACTTCCACAAGTAACCACTTCTTATTCAAACAAAAAACTGTAAAAAAAACATTATCAAAAAACATCTCAATATATTAAAATTAAAATCATAGAATAAAACAGGAACTATTACCTTAAACACATTATCAAAAAACATCTCAATAGCCTGCTAAACATCAAAAAACTATTACCTTAAACACGTTGGTTGGATCAATGCAACCATTAAACTAAAACAAACCTAATAATCAAAACACCTTCAGAAAATAGAAGTAACCATGAATCATATTGAATATATTATATGTTGAATTGACAAATGAAATCTTACCATATAGCGAGTGAAATCGATTAGCTTGGATCGGATTTAGGGTTTTGTGTTAATATGGAATGCATTGAGATTTTGAAATCACTAATTGAATTTGTCTATTTATTCTACCCGGTTTTAAATTTTAAAAAAATACTGAATTTGAATGTTGAATCGGTATCATAATAATTAACACGTGTTTCATTCATATCATGTGATTTTATAAAACAAATCTCCTGATTTTTTGGCGAGTAATATGCGTTTTGTGTTTGACTTTCCATTAGTGATTGATCCCTTCATAACAAATCACAGTTTTGAATTCAAAATGACATGTTGATTTGGTGCGTATTGTTTTTTTTAAATGTAATCGCAAATCCAAGAACTGCTCTAGTGGTTTAGGCATTTGCCTATTTGTGCATTATCTCGAGTTCGAACCTTGCCATAGCATTTTTATTACGAATTTATTTTCAGGATTTCACTCATACATACGTGGATAAATAAATGCCTATGTTGCTTTGTTGGCTGCCTAGGTGGATTAAAATTGGTGACATGGCATTACAAGCTGATGACGTGGCATTAATTGTGAGTAAGGTGGCTTTCTTTGGTGATTTTGTGGCATTAATCTTGCCGAGTCAACAATAACGGGTATCCACTTATATATAATGTAAGATATATAAAAAATATAAAAAACTAGTGCGGAATTTAGGTGTAACAAATCTGACATTAATATATGTTGTTATACCAATCCTACAGTTACAAATCCCCAAATAGTACACAAACTAAAAAAGAAACCGAAATACCATCCATTAACGAATCAGATGAAACCGTGAAACAGATATAATGCAACACTTGTAAACAAAGTCATCTCACTATCGTAGCGAGCTTTTTGATCCAATAGTAGTAAGAAAATTATAAACGGAGTTCTAATAATATATGTAAGCATCAATTAGTTCCGCAACAACAAATGACTTCACCAGTAACAGCACGACAGTTCTTCACATTATTGTAAAAGCCCATTTGGCATTGAAAGAGACCCGGTGAATGTGATGTGGCGAAAATATCTGATCATAATAAAAGAGATGACAACAATGATGATAATGGTAAATATATTTCAGCTTTGAGAAAAAAAGTACCAAGTCCATTCTTTGATAGAAGGTCGGGTTCAGATCGACAAAAAGCCAAGATCAGTGATAAAATGGAGTTACACAAAGAAAGGTGAGAAACAGAAGAGGATATGATGGAAGAATTTGCACCAAATGTACTTTCGTGACATCCTTTTCTGTTTCGCATCTTTCTTTAGGTAAGCACATCTTATCAAAGATATTGGCTTTTTCCTGATCTAAATACGAAATGCTATAAAAAATGAACGACATCATTTTCTTCCTAAAGAAATACATTCAGCATTATCATTACTGTTTTCGCCTCTTTCAATACTATCATTTATCTCATCTATCTCTGGTAGGTTATCTTCTCTTTTCTCAAACCCTATAGGTAGTAGAGCTCTACCGGTTTCTGTCACATATAAGAAGTAAAAAAATCAGTCTAAACAATCATTATTTAGCACTTTTATGCATAAATTAAACCTTAAGCTATTGAAACGTTTCTACTTTCTTGAACAAAAATAGATCTTAAGCAAAAGAAAACTTAACAGTTCAATGAGCTAATGTGCGTGATGCAATTTACTGAACATGAGATTGATGAAATATGAAAACAATTAAAACACCACATTGAAGCAAGTTATTAGCTACATCTCGAAGAATATTAATCTGAATGGATTTCGACTCTCCTAAGCACGTTCCTATGCGATCAGTATCAAGATGATTAGCACACAAACAAAGAAACCAAAAGTAACATTTTTCAGGACATTTAAACCACACATCTAACTCAAATTGATCAAAGATTTAAATGAAGCATCAAAATTTTTATATCTAGTAATGGCATGGAAACGTAAAGGAAACACAACAACATAAATACAGATTCGTAAAGACTAAGTTTTTGGAATACCTGAGTTACAGTAGCAGTTTAGAAGACAAAACCAAGCAAATCAAGAATCTTCTCCCACGTTTAGAGTAGATTCTATCTCATGATTTCCTAAGAACTAACCAACATTTACCTATGAAATTGATCATTTTATAAGTAGGGTATACATGATATGCGAAGTGGACACAATAATATTGACATGAGAAGGATGCGAGAAATTAATACGAAGGTTTTCGATGATGCTGGCAAGGAGTATTTTTGGTACTAAGGAAGTTAGTTAAGGGTTTCCCTCATAACAAAACTTCCCCTTGCAAGCATCAAAGATAACCTTCATCACTATTTCTCCCATCCTGTTCACACCAACATTAGTATGCCTACTTGAAAATAATCAGATAGCCTAAATACAAATAGGAACAATTTCTTAATTATTAGACTAAGTATATTTATGTTTTGGCTCAGATTTTGTAGCATACCAAAATTAAGACACAACGGGCTAGCAAATCATCATAGCTCGACAACTAATATCGAAAACACATTTAAAAAAGTATATGTAGTATGTGGAACCCAATATTCATGAACAAATGCATGAACGCGGTTGTTTATTAAACCTAAAGATACATAAACTGAAGTTATTTGGTCCAGCGTGTCAACTGCAGGCAACAATAAATTTTACATGAAAGCAATAAATATCATACCTAAACAAAACAGTTTAGTTGAGTCAACGAATCTTGCATCATCAGTGTGAGACAAATGCATAACGAAATCTGGCTGAACGTCGCAGACTGAGGTAGCATTTCTGACTAAACTAATGTTGCCCCTCATTTTCCTCTTAAAGCTACCTTTCGACTAAACTACCACTTAGGTATTTTGCTAACTACATGCTTAACACCCGTTAACCACTACCAAAAATTGAGACTCTGTTTGAGATCGTCTAACATAAAGTCCGGAAACTTCAATTCACTCATCCATCCAAAAATGGCGTCCATGTTTCAAGTTACAAATATATGTAATGTGCTCTAGGTGTTTGATGTTTGGGCTGTGAGATGTTTGTTTTCTATTTTTGCGTTGTCTTTCGCAGCATTAATGGAGGTTGCTGAGGCGAGTCAATGTCGCACTCAACCATCCTTTAATTTTACGCAGCAAAACAAAAGTTTCAAGACATAACCAACAATCTCAAAGTGTAATTAAACATTATACAAATCCTGAAATTGCTCTTTTCATCCATCTTCTTTAAGGTTGCCACCTACACCTTTATACCCACTGCCCATTCATCACACCTATATGTATTTTTTCAAGGCACATCGAGCATTAGAATATTAAACACAACATAACAACTAACCAACAACCCAAAACACCAAAATCAAACATAAACCATAAAGTTCACATACATCTTAAACCCTAGAAAAATGAAACTAATTATAAAGATATCAATTAGTAACCGCAACTCCAAAATCCAAATAAGTTACATGCAATAGTGTTGGCTTTTAATATCACAAATACATGAGGTTAATTTATAAAGATATCAATTAGCAACCGCAAGCCCAAAATCAAAATCAGTTACATGCAATCATGTCGGCGTTTGATGGCAGAAATACATCCTCAGCTTCTTGTATAAATCCATAGACAATTTATGGGTGCGCCAATCAATCTGAGTAACAAAAATAGATATTGGGTTCTCGTCGTGCTGAATTCTAGAGGGTGGTTAGCGAAAGTTTGTGGGAATGTCAGGCACAATTTTTTATGATATTTACCTATACTATCTACACAATTAGGTTCATTGTTTAGATGTTGTAAAACTTTACATACGTTTCTAAACTAGACCAACCGAATTTGTTTTGAAAACAAAACCGATTATTAATCATGATCGAATTAGCAAACTGAGGTTGTTATGATGATGGGAAAAAGTTAACCTGAAACCATTATAAAATATAATAAACACCTTTAAGCATGCAAATGATTGTTAGGCATCAAGTCACTTAATAATAAACAAAAATACCAAGTAAATCCTAAACAAGAACACCAAAAACACACAATGGGTTTTCAATGTCTCTTTAACTGATAACTAGCCGAGTACCCGCGCCTAGCGGTGGTGGTGTATAGGCAAGTGTTTGCGCTTAGTGACGATGCTGTATAGGCGAGTACTCGCGCCTAGCGGCAGGAGTGTATAGGCGAGTACCCAGGCCTTGTGCTTACCAGTGATGAGTGTTTCGATTTGTTTGTGCATTTTTACGCGTTCGTAAGGGTTATTAAGAGGTAACAATTGTTTGTGTTCTTTTAGAATTTTTGTGTGTGCACGTTGTTCTTTTTGTTGGTTAGTTGAATAATTACGGTGACAACTACGTGATTGACTAGTAGGTCATCTTTGTGTGTGTACTCACTCTTTGTTGTGCATATTTGTGTTTATCCTTGAAGGAAGAGTAGGGTTAAACTTTCTCTACACTTATTCTTTTCATATTTAGCTGCATCTATTAACACTTATTTATCTACTAGTATATACTAAAGAGCATGACGGAAACTGCCAGAATAGCTTGGGTCTTTGACTAGGCTTACTTTAGTCCAATTATGTGGTCCAACAACTTGGCCCAACTAGATTATCCAAAAAGAAATGGCTGATATATCAATTCTAGGTTTGGCTCATTAAGTAATAAAGACACGTGTGATACTCAACATTAACCACACCGATCCTCCTTCTTCCACCGCCATGTGTCATCAATTACCGCTAGGTAATCATCAATACAAATCTCTAGGGTTTTTAAATCTAACAAATATATAATCTGTTGACTTATGTGATTGATGGAGTGTCATATAAGTTGTAGGTTTGTTTAATGAGGTCTTGAATGCTCTTTGTATTGAAGATGGTTGGGTGATTGAAGAGGATGGTACTACTTATCCTAAGGTTTGTCTTTATTTTCTTTATATTAAGTTTAACATTAGGTTTTTTACTAGATTTGTTAAATACTTTTGGTTTGTTGATGTTATTATTTATAAGTTTGTTGGTTACTTAACATATGTGATGTTTTGGTTATAGTTTTTGTATACGACACGTGTAAGTACACAGGTGGCAGCGCTGGTGGTGGTAGGATAGGGGTCGTGGTGGTCTTGATTCAGGAGATGGTCGAGGTGCCGGAAGAAAACTACAAAGTCAACATGAACATCAGTTGTTGTTGAAGGTTAATTATTAATTGCTTAAATTAGAATTTAACAGATAATAAACCAAATTGAAACGTAGGCATGTATCCAACTTGTTAAGAACACGAAAGTGTCGGTCACTTCCATAGATAACTGTAGTTAGCTCGTTAAGTTAATTTTTGGAAACTTACTAGGCTAGTTAGCTAAAAGCCCATGGATAAACCCATGAAGGCCCAAGCCACGATCCATTGTAAGTATATAAACACCTCTCCATGCCTTGGAAAGGTGGTTGGTTGTTCATTTTTCACACATAATACATTTTCTATCTTATGTTTACTTTCTCTCTCTAAGTGTTCATCCAACCCACTCTCTCTCTAAAACAACTCTCTTCCTATTTCCATGTATGTTAATTTGATTGTTCTACAATTGGTATCAAGAGCCATGGAGTGGTGTGTTTAGATATTGTGTTTGTTAAAGTTTTTCGTGTAGTTTTCTTTTAATACCATTCGTTGTGTATTTTTGATTTTTTTCTTGTTTTCTAAGCTTTTATTCCACACTAAAAGATCATCTACATAGGTAGCTTTGATCTAGTATCCTTGGATATAGGTGTGTGTGCTTAGATTCATAGAAAAATCTCTTATTTTGTGTCATTTGGGTTCGTTAGCTTTATAAAGGTCAAAATAAAAACCTTAAAGTTTTCATTTTTCTTGTCCCTATAGGCTTAGTAACACTTTTGGTACAAAAATTTTCGAAAAACAATCGTCAAAAACGTGTTTTTTGAGTTTTGAAAAAGTGGGTTTCGTGAAAGTACCGATCTAGTCATTTTAGTGTCAACCGATCTAGTCTATTTCAGTGTGAACCGAACTAGTTATATTTTAGGTTCAACCGATCTAGTCTATTTCAGTGTGAACAGAACTAAGTATTTTCAGTGAGAACCGATCTAGTTCATTTTCAGTGAGTACCGATCTAGTTATTTTCAGTGAGAACCGATCTAAGTATTTTTAGTGAGAACCAATCTAGTTCATTTTCAGTGAAGTACCGATCTAGTTATTTTCAGTGAGAACCGATCTAAGTATTTTCAGTGAGAACCGATCTAGTTCATTTTCAGTGAGTACCGATCTAAGTATTTTCAGTGAGAACCGATCTAGTTCATTTTCAGTGAGTACCGATCTAATCATTTTCTGAGACAACCGAACTAGTCATTTCTCAAATACCACCGGACTAGTCAAGTTTAATTGAAACCGAACAAATCAAATTTACAAATTATACGGTTTATTTCTTTGACTTGTAAAATCCCGTGAAACATTAACTTGTTTTCCCGGTTTTGCCAAGAATTGTAAAATCTCGTGTAGTTTCAAGAATTAAAACACTTATAAGACAACTTAATCAAACACAATTTCTTTCTACCACCGTTCGATCCGATAATAATCTTTTAACATACAAATTTCTCAATGACGACTCTTGCTGACAAAGCAATTCTTTCGGGTGCTGACAGTCGTCCACCTATGTTGGAAAAGGACATGTATGATTCTTGGAAAAGCATAATGGAGATATACATGATGAATAGACAACATGGACGAATGATCCTTGAATCCGTTGAAAATGGTCCACTCATCTGGCCTTCAATTGAGGAAAATGGAGTGACAAGACCAAAGAAATATTCTGAGTTATCTGCTACAGAAGCAATTCAAGCTGATTGTGATATCAAGGCAACAAATATCATTCTCCAAGGACTACCACCAGAGGTCTATGCATTGGTTAGCAATCATAAAGTCGCCAAGGAACTTTGGGAAAGAATTCAACTTCTCATGCAAGGAACTTCATTGACAAAACAGGAAAGAGAGTGTAAGCTTTATGATGAATTCGATAAGTTTGCTTATAAGAAGGGGGAAACACTTCGTGATTTCTACTTGAGATTTTCACTGCTACTTAATGACATGAACATCTACAATATGAAACTGGAACAATTTCAAGTGAACACTAAGTTTTTGAATACTCTTCCTCCTGAGTGAACACTTAGGATTTGCATACAACTAACATTGATCAGCTTCATGCTTACTTGGGACAACATGAATTCCATGCAAATGAAGTTCGTTTAATGCATGAACGCAACTCAGATCCGCTTTCTTTGGTTGCAACCCATCAGATGACCCAGTCTCCTTATCAAACTCATCAGAACTCATACCAAAACTCTCAATTTCAACCACAAGTTTAACTATATCAGTCTCCACAACATGGTTCACCTTATTAGTCTCAACAATACTCAAACAATCAATCATCAACACCTCTTTCAATCACTTTTTCATCCAATGATTATCAATCATCAGTTCACCACAATGTTTATTCTCCATCATCATCCATCTCTCAATTGGAATATGCTCCCATAGTTAACCAACAACCCGAATCTCCCCAATTAGACTCAGGTCTAATTGTTCCAGTATTCCAGAAAGGTGATGATCCGATTGATGCCATCAATCACATGATGTCTTTCTTGACTGTTGTTGTCAATTCTCGCTATCCTACTACCAATAACCAGCTCAGGATTTTTGTCAAACCCTAGGCAACAAGCTAGCATTACTAATGGGAGAGTGACCTTACAACCAATTGAAGGGAGACAAACTTCTTTTGTTGTAGGTACTACAAGGACCAACACTTCAGGAGCAAGTGGAAGTAATTTTGGGAAACAAAGGACTGTTGATAGTTACAACTACAAGGGGGAAGGACAGATGTCCAAACAGTTCACTGAACCAAAAAGGAAACGGGATGATTCATGGTTTAAAGATAAAGTGTTGCTAGTTCAAGCTCAAGCAAATGGTCAAATTCTACATGAGGAAGAGCTATCATTTTTGGCAGATCCAAGAATTACAGAAGAACAAGCCACACAGACCGTCATTACTCACAATGCTGCTTATCAAGCCGAAAAATTGGATGCATATGACTCTGATTGTGATAAACTCAACACTGCCAAAGTTTCTCTCATTGCAAATTTATCTCATTATGGTTCAGATGCTCTCGCTGAGGTACACAATCATGATAATGTGGATAACAATATTATAACACCCCCAATTTTCATGCAGCGAAATATACAACATTGGGTGTTAATTCATAACACAATTACACAAGGATATAGAAAACGACTCGAAAAGAGGCGTTTAAAAACATTGTTCCAGAACAGTCGAATGTTGGACTCATTCAGAGACTAAATAAACAGTGATAGCATTATATTCCTTATTTCAGTATGTAATTGAATCACAACAGGTAGATGTTTCAAATCTATACTCTTCTGAACAACAAGAGTGCATCTGATTTATCTCGTGAATTGAACAATGAAAACCCAAGTAGTTAATTGTACAGATAAATCTAGATAATAAGGTTATTTATACTTTAATGCTAAGCTTAAAAAGATATAAAAGATAAGTTAATGTTTTGAAGAAGGAAAGTGTTGATATTATAAGGAGTTATGATACGTTTCAGATTCAAGTGCATAGTTTGTAGAGATTGATCGTTCTTAAACCAAAACTCTTTCTAAAACATTTAAAGAAAAGGAATCTTTATGCAAAACAGGTTTATCTTCTCAAAAAAAGATTTTTTAGAAAGAGAATCTAGAGAAACATAGTTCTAGAGAGATTGCGTTAGAAAAGAAGATCAAACAACTAGATAATATTGTTTTTTAAAAAGATCAACCTGCACAAACTGTTCATCATGTTGACAGAAACCTATAGTTTTTCTATGATCATACCACTAACATGCTCTTGGTTTTCAAAATCCTTTCTATCTGAAGAAAGCATTAGCAGTTGAACCAATCCTTTATGATGGTTAATGTTAAGAATATGAGTGCTATTGGGATCTTGACTCCGAAGTAGAGACCCTAATGCTTTGTAAATGAGTCATTCTAAAATGCTTTCAATTCAACAAGATCCATGATGTTAGAAAAGTAAGTTAAATACTACACAATCATATTATGCTGTCCCTTAATCATCTTTCTCTAAGGGGGGGGGGAAAATTTTTGAAAAAATGATTTGTTCCACATAACTGAATTATCTGCTAAATCATGCATTTTGGTTTCTCGGATGTTCTGTGAATTCTCCAGATTTACTCTTTCTTGTAGACCCACAAAGTTGAGGTTCTCAAAAGAACTTCCTAAAGTCAGCTAATGGTTAATACGAGAGTTTGAAGAATCTTAATATCTCTTGCTGGTTTTTGACATGGTTGTCAAAGAAAGAAAACCCACAACCCACATCCATCACTGCAGGGATCATGGGAGGTTATTCGAACATACAAAAGCTTGTTTTAGGGATGAAATAATTCCATTTGTAAAAGCTCTAAAGGACTTATTTAATACATTCGATCAATATTTGATTGATGAACTTTCTAAAGTCCAAAATGTATTTAATCAAATTGAACAGGCTGTGGAACAACATCGTTGTTGGGACTTAATGACTTCAAGATGATTCTTAGAGTTACTACTGCTCAGGTATTCATTTCTAAAGATATCACTAACCTGATTAAATCACGGATTTCACAGTTATCTTGTTCACAGCTCTACTATCAATACACATCCGAAAAGTTCCCCCGTGTTTGGGTACCAACAAGGCAGGTACTGCACACGAACTCATACTCTCCCGAATCAACCCTTTCTCCAGCAACTCAGTCACTTGTCTATGAAGCTTCGCAAACTCCTTCGGATTCATCCGATAAGCTGGTCTATTCGGGATAACGGAACCTGGAATAAAATCTATGCAATGCTGAATGTCTCTCATAGCCGGTAATCCAGGGGGTATGTCATTAGGAATCACATCAGCAAATTCTCTAAGCAATGGCTGAACTTGTAAGGGAGCTTCACTGATAATCTCGTTTTCTTCTACAACCATAAGAGTAAACACATAGGGACGGGTTTTCATAAGTCCCTCAAAATCAGTCTTCTTCATAAACAAATTAGAACCCTCTGCCTGTGTCTGACGAGAATCAAAAGGAACTAAAGTAATGTTCACACCATCCTTCTTAAAGCTGTAAGTGTTTTGGAACCCGTCATGTTTTGTTTTCCTATCAAATTGCCAAGGACTCCCTAATAGAATGTAAGCCGCATCCATTGGTATAACTTCACACCACACTTCATACGAAGCTTATCAAACTCATTGATAACCTCTTCCATAATCATGTTCTGTTAGGACAGATTATGATAGTCAAGAAAAGCCTCTTGACGATGATTTTCTGGGAGAAACTTATCCTTCATCAGTTTCTTCATCTTTTCCCAAGTCTCAACCTTCGATTTCCCTTCAATTCGTCGCCTCTTATTAACATGATCCCACCATAACGAAGCATGTTGTCGAAGCTTGATGGCCACAAGTTTCACTTTCAGCTTGTCAGGGATATCCCGCACATCAAACACTCGTTCAACCGTACTCACCCAATCAATAAAATCATTTGTATGCACCTTACCTGTAAACTCAAGGATCTCAATCTTCAATCCCAGACTGCGAATAGGATCGTCGCGATCTACAACATGATCATTAAGACGAGGTTGATAAAGACGATTAACATACCTAGGGTTTCCTCCGCTAAAAGGATTGACGTCCACTGATTCCTCGTCCCAGACATTGGGCTCAGTTTTCACCTCCTCTGCTGGCGAGTTCGGTCGTAATTGCTGGAGCTCGAGTTCTTGGATCCGCTGCTGCAGCCTTTCAATCGTTTCTACACCACGAGGATTACGAGCAGGAGGTGTTGGTTCCCCAACAAATTTCTTTCTACCACGTGTTTCCATGATCACCTAAAGGCTTTGATACCAAATAATGCAGATCGAATATAAAAACAAGCCACACAAACACAAGAATTAATCCGAAATTCTCTTATTTAAATAACTTGTAGGTTTCTCCAAAAGCTGCCATAGACAACCTTAAAATCGTCCTTATAAAGGAGTATAAGTTCTAAATAAAAAGGAAACAAAATCTCATGCAAAACATAATTGATTCTGTCCAAAATAAAGCCTAAAAATAGAAAAACGCGATTTTGAGGGCCCAAACGACCTTGAAAGGCCCAAAACTGAGAGGGCTCATGGCAAAGTAGTAAGTCTTGACCGTTGGGCCGTTTTCGAGTGACCATGCGAATTTCAGCCCAATCCGCCACAGAAATTTGTTGCCGCAAAATAAGCGCCAAGCGTATTTGCCACGTTGACTCGTTCGTTGACCGAATCTGCATCATCCTCCCCTTCTTGAAAAAGACTCGACCCCGAGTCTGGCTCATCATCACTATCTCCTTTGTATGGCGACAAATCTGCAACATTAAAAGTGGCAGAAACATTATAATGACCAGGAAGCTCGATCTTGTACGCGTTGTCGTTGATCTTTTTAAGAACACGAAAAGGACCATCTCCTCGCGGTTTCAACTTCCCAAAACGCCCTGCCGGAAAACGCTCCTTACGAAGATGAATCCAAACTAGATCACCCTCCCGATACAAAACCTGTTTACGACGCTTATCCGCATGTTCCTTGTATTGTTTATTATGCCGAATAATCTGTTCTTGAACCGACCGATGCAACTCTTTAATCTGCTCAGACTGGTCAGCCCCTTCCTCACTAAACCGCCACACCTCTGGAACAGGAACCAAATCCAGAGGAGTAATCGGATTCCGTCCATATACAACTTCAAAAGAACTCTTATATGTGGTGTGATTAACCGACCTGTTATAGGCGAATGCAGCTTGTGGAAAAATAAGATCCCACTGTTTGACATTGTCTCCAATTAAGCTGCGCAAAAGATTTCCTAAACTCCGATTGATAACTTCAGTCTGTCCATCAGTTTGAGGATGATGGAAACTACTGAACTGTAACTTAGACCCTAAACGAGTCTACAAAGTACGCCATAAATGACTCACAAACTTGACATCTCGATCAGAAGTAAGAGTTTTAGGAACACCATGCAACTTCACAATTTCTACAAAATACAACCTCGCTACTTGACTAGCATCAAACATTTCCGAACAAGGTAATGCAAATCGAATATAAAAACAAGCCACACAAACTAATCCGAAATTCTCAAGACGAGAAATTCTCTTATTTAATAAATCGTAGGTTTCTCAAAAGCTGCCGAGACAACCCTAAAAATCGTCCTTATATAGGAGGATAAGTTCTAAATAAAAAGGAAACAAAATCTCATACAAAACATAATTGATTTTGTTGGGATTCTTGATTTGATGAGACAAAAGTGAATAAAAGAATGAAACAAAAGGACTTAAAGGCAAAGGAGGAATTCTTCAAAAGATGGAAGATTTTGAAGATTCTAGAAGATCTCCTTATTCAGATAGAAGATTTAGAAGATAAAGCTTAAAGTTTAAAAGATTTATTTGTTTTTCTAATTTGGAAAACTGCTGAAAAGGACCATTATCACATTTACTTCATATCTCCCTAAAATCAGGGTCATAGCAATAAAGCCCGTGAAACGAATCAAAAGCTTGCACTCGAATCTACATAGTGGTATTTAACGAATGACGATGACTGAGCGCATTCGCAACCTGATTATCCGACCTAACCTTATGTCGAATAACGAATGAAAAATCCTTAATAAATTCCACCCACTTAGCATGGCGAGGCTTCAGCTTATGTTGCCCATTAATAAATTTCAAAGCCTCGTGATCAGAAAACATGACAAATTCATTAGAAAGTAAATAATGTCGCCAAGTATCCAAACTACGAACAATAGCATAAAATTCCTTATCATAAGTGGATAATGCGTCTCGATTCATTTTGTTTTTTCATAAAGAAAGCAATTGGACCGTCTGATTTTGACTTGAACACCACCAATGCCCACCCTAGAGGCATCACACTCAACCTGGAAAACTTCATCAAAATTAGGTAATGCCAAAATAGGAGCCTCAGTTACCTTAGCCTTTAGAATGTCAAAAGCCTTGGCAGCCTCACTTGTCAAAAGCCTTGGCGCGATTATAGAACTAAAATTCCAGATTATAACGACGGTATTAGAGGACGCTTACACCGGTGAAACGTGCGAACTCCATGAAGAGTGGAAGTGGTTGGCCAGCTAATATCGCCCCTAACTTTTGCTGGGTCCTTTTTTTTATGCGACTACCAGTAACACAATATATCCCAAGAAAGTTCACTTTAGTCTCACGGAAAGTGACACTTTTTCCATTTAAGCATCTAATTTCTGAGCCCGTTTAAATCAGAATAAATTCTTACGAGACTTGGGACAAATGCTACTGATACTGCTACTATATATCAATATCATCAAAGTAAACGACACAATAGTGACCAATAAAAGGTTAAAAACTAATTCATAGGCGCATGAATGTCACTCGGCGCTTTAGTCAGTCCGAAGGGATAACCATCCCTCGTACAGTCATCGCGGTTTGAAAGTGTTCTTTACATTCATCTAACAGGGTCGCATCCGAATCTGATGATATCCACTCCTCAAATCAATCTTAGAAAATATGGTAAAACCATGTAGCTGGTCAAGAAGATCATCCAATCGCGGAATAGGAAAATGATACTTGATCGTTATCTTGTTCACAGCTCTACTATCAATACACATCCGAAAAGTCCCCCTATGTTTGGGTACCAACAAGGCAGGTACTACACACAGACTCATATTCTCCCGAATCATCCCTTTCTCCAGCAACTCAGTCACTTGTCTCTGAAGCTCCACAAACTCTTTCGGATTCATCCGATAAGCTGGTCTGTTTGGGATAGCGGAACCTGGAATAAAATCGATACAATGCTGAATGTCCTCTCATTAGCCGAATAATCAGGGGGTTTATGTCTCAGGAATCACATCAGCAAAACTCCTGTAAGTAATGGATGAACTTGTTAGGGGAGCTTCACCTGATAATCTCATTTTCTTCTACAACCACAATAGTAAACACATAAGGACTGGTTTTCATAAGTCCCTCAAAACCAGTCTTCTTCATAAACAAATTAGAACCCTCTGCATGTGTCTGACGAGAATCAAAAGGAACTAAAGTAATGTTCACACCATCCTTCTTAAAGCTGTAAGTGTTTTGGAACCCGTCATGTTTTGTTTTCCTATCAAATTTCCAAGGATGGCCTAATAGAATGTGAGTCGCATCCATCGGTATAACTTCACACCACACTTCATCTTTATAACTCTTACCAATAGAAAACTGCACAATACAACGTTTACTGACTTTAACAGTATTCCCTTTTTAACCAAGTTAACTGGTATGGTTTAGGATGGTCTTCCGTCTTCATTCCTAACTTCTCAACCATATATGTAGAAACTACATTCTCGCAACTGCCCTCACCTATAATCATATCATAAATTTTCCCCTTGGAAGTACACTTGGTTCTAAAAATGTTGTTACGAAGCCACGAATTATCATCAACATATTTTGAAACAACCACATTTAAGACTCTCTGAATAACCAATGCCTCTCCACGATCAGGATATACCAACTCATCACCTGGTTCATCTACTTCAGGTTCTGCATCGGTATCATAAATTGGGCCTGCGTCACCAGGTACGAAGGCCAGTGTTTTCAAATTCGGACAGTCACGTGCATAATGCCCAACCCCACCACACTTGTAACAACGAGGGGCATTGTCGACACATTCTCTGGTATTACCTGCAGCCGAGGTTGTGGGGGTGGTGGCTTTAGGTGCTGTTTTAGGTACTGTAGGGGGAGCGGTTCTGGTAGGTGGGGTGATGAAACGCTAGTGAAAATGGAACTAGTGGACCCTTACTCTTTGGCCTTAATTTATTTTTTTTCAACCTTTAAAGCTAACTTACAAACATTCGTATAGGTTCAATAAGGTTGAAGACTTAAAATATCAACAATCTCAGGCTTAAGGACTCCCAAAAACCGTGCGATAACCTGCTCTTCTTCTTCAACTACATCACACCTCATACGAAGCTTATCAAACTCCTTGATAACCTCTTCCACAATCATGTTCTGTTGGGACAGATTATAATAGTCAAGAAAAGCCTCTTGACGATGATTTTCTGGTAGAAACTTAGCCTTCATCATTTTCTTCATCTTTTCCTAAGTCTCAATCTTCGATTTCCCTTCAATTCGTTGCCTCTTATTAACATGATCCCACCATAACGAAGCATGTTGTCAAAGCTTGATGGCCACGAGTTTCACTTTCAGCTTGTCAGGGATATCCCGCACATCAAACACCCGTTCAACCGTACTCAACCAGTCAATAAAATCATCCGGATGAACCTTACCTGTAAACTTAGGGATCTCAATCTTCAATCACACGCTGCGAATAGGATCATCGCGATATCTATCGTCGTGATCTACAACATGATCATTACGACGAGGTTGATAAAGACGATTAACATACCTATGTTTTCTTCCACCAAAAAGATTGACGTCCACTTGCTTATCGTCCCAGAGGTTAGGCTTAATTTTTGCCTCTTCTGCCGGCGAGTTCGGCTGTAATTGCTAGAGCTCGAGTTCTTGGATCCGCTGCTGCAGCCTTTTAATCGTCTCTACATCACGAGGATCACGAGCAGGAGGTGCTGGTTTCGCCTCAGATTTATTTCTACCACGGGTGTACATTATCACCTAAAGGCTCTAATGCCAAATAATGCAGATCGAATATAAAAACAAGCCACACAAACATAAGAACTAATCTGAATTTCTTAAGACGAGAAATTCTCTTATTTAATAAATCATAGGTTTCTCAAAAGGTGGTGAGACAACCCTAAAAATCATCCTTATAAAGGAGGATAAGTTCTAAATAAAAAGGAAACAAAATCTCATACAAAACATAATTGATTCTGTCTAAAATAAAGCCTAAAAAAGAAAAACGCCCTTTTGATGGCCCAAACGCCCCCGAAAGGCCCAAAACTGGCAGGGCTCATATCAAAGCGATGAGTCTTGACCGTTGGGCCGTTTTCGAGTGACCATACGAATTTCAGCCCAATCCGCCACAGAAATTTATGCCGCAAAATAAGCGCCAAGCGTATTTGTTACGTTGACTCGCTCGTTGACCGCATCTGCATCAAAAAAGTTTGTGTGAAATGTGTTAACCCTAATAAGTATGACTTTGACTTTTTTATTGGGTGGAAGGCATTTAGACTAAATATTTAATAAAAATTATTATCAGCGTGGAATGTATATGCCAGCGTGTCGGTAACAATTTGTGATATTTGTGGTATCCGAACAAAATTTAAAAGTACGTGGGTGTAGTCAGGACGAAAAAAAGTACGTTGACCTAGTCGGCACAAATGAGAAAGTAGGTTGGTAATATATGACTTTTACCCAAAAAAAACACTCAACTTAGCGTATGTTAAAAAATGTATATGTAAATTTGTATATCTTCTCTTGGCAAAAAAAAGTTAAAAAAAAATAATTACGTGTACAAGTTTAATCAGTTCAGCCGGTAACCCATTGCAAAATAGGACGATATTGACGATAATGATACAAATATGCTGGGTTCATAGGTAATACAAGTTTTTTGTAAGTTCGTTATGTATATGTGAAATTTCAAAAAAGTACATGGGATATTTATAGACTTAGCCCTAATATTTTTCATTCACACATACCAAACATTATGTGTTATTGCGAAATAATTTGTTCATTTTTTGGATTGAGATTCTCTAATGTTAGTGTCTCAAATTGTGTGTTGTTCAACCAATAACATAAAAGTAAATAAAATTATGGGTTTATTTTTAGGTAAAATATATGACCTACTAATTTAAACCCACTCACAACATGTTAACATGAGAAGAACAATAAAGAATCTATGCACGTTTGTAATCCGGGTGTCGGTATGAATGAATGGATTGAGGGTCCAATAAAACTGTTTGGTACATTTCCTAAAACAAAATGTCATAGAATGACCCCACAAATTGATTCCACAATCACTTGGTGGTTTTCACATGATTCCTTCGTACTTTTTTATTTTAACAAATTCTAACCACATATTTAATATATATTTTTGCTAATCGCTTTCTTCTCTCTCTATTTTATAATTAAATAATGTTCTTTTATTATTAAATAATTATATTATATTTTATTTTTCATATATAATTATATATATATATATATATATATATATATATAGTGGCATTTTCTTTGCAGAACCACTTTTTTGTACAGAACCTACAGAACCGGTTTTTACTTAAATAATACTTGAAGTACTTCACCTCATGCAAGATGCATTTGGTAATATATACTACTTATTTTAGAAAAAGAAAATAAAGAAAGGGCAAATCAGGTATTTGTATTTGTCCCTAAAAAAGTGGCATAAACTAAATACTGATATATCTCCCCTGTAAACCTAGATCTCACCCAAAACCAACAACCACCTCTCTTCTCTCTCTTTAAATCTATTATTCGGCCTCCCTTCTCTTTTTAGATCGGAAAAATTAACAGACACCAAACATCTCTACAAGTCTTTATTATTCTCTTTTTATCCATGTGTATCCATGGTTTGGATGTGTTTATATGTTGCTGTATCTAAAACCGGATTAGTGATTGCGGTTGTGGTGGTTTCTTTGATGGTGACGGTTGATCAGTTACATATGTAACAATACGTGACGGTGGTTTGTAGTTTTGGCGGTGGCTCATGATAGCACCAATGGTAGATCTAAGAGTCGACAATCTTTGCCCGGTTTCATAAAATAAGGTAATGTGGGTTCTTTGTTTTCAGTAAATTTACAATCAGGTTTGTAAATGTATAAACTAATAATCCTTACAAATGTATAAACCTTTAATGGCTCAAAGAATATGTTTCATATAAGACTTGTATTCATCGTGTTATGTCCATGTGATTGGTTTACTTTTGAAAAAAAGTTTTGAATCATTCAGTTTATTGTGCATGAGTCATGTTTCGTAAGCGTCCATCGTCTGGTCTTTAAAAATATTGGGTTTAGATGAGTGAGACGTGGTGCTTTAATGTTCACAATATAATTTATTAATATCAACTTTTAGTTTTGTATAAATTTATGATTTCTTTTTTGTACAGTTCCTTTGTTGTTTCAAAAACCTTTAACTCATGTTCATTCGAAAAACATATATGCAACACATGTCTCACCTTATGTTATCCAACCTGTAGAGTAGTAGGCCCTCTTCACAACTTGCATCATACAAATTGAGGTGTGAGAAAGAGCCTCTAAATTCAAGATAATTTATGTAATCTAGTGAAACTCATATTTGTTGCTATGTCTTTAAGGGATCACAACTGTTCTTCTTTATATGAATCTTGTTAAATATAGACACAAGACGCCATTATGTTGTTATCTCTCTCTTCTAAGCATCTCGTTTGGAACTAAAGGGGGGGAATGATTTTTTAAGTTATACTTGTACTTCCATTACCGTCGATGGATCAGTATCCGAATTACTCTACTATGTAAATCATTATGTCGGCCTGATAACCCGATTGACACCCTTAGTTGCAACCTCTTGTTTATTGCTATTCGATCAGTATGCACATGTAATTCGGATATGCGTTTACGGTGCTTGTGGTTGTAATTTTTAAACATACTGTTAAATAATTGGCGTCACTATATATGAATAGTGCATAAGTGTTCTTTTAGCTGTTAAGCTTATTTGATATAATTAGTTCTTTTTTCTTTTTTAGGGGATGACTCAATCATAGAAAAAATGACGTGTGATGAAGATGATCAACGAATGCACTTGTAATTTTAGAAGTTGTGCATATATGCTATCAAAAGGCGTGCATATATGTTCTTGCAAGGGTGCACATATATGCACTCATTTTTTGTGAGAGAGAGTGAAAGTCACATATGTTTTTCGAGAGTGCACACATGATTTTGAATAAACATAGGATATAGTTGGATTTATATTTCTAATGTATTTCATTTGATATCAAATTTTGTTTATGTATTTATGTTTTTGGTTTGTTATTTGTATTTGAAATGTATTTCATTTGATATCAATTTTTGTCTATATTTTGTGTTATAAATTTTAAAGATTAAAGAATATGCACAAGAAACATATGTGTAATTACCATATTAAGTTAAAAATGTATACTAGAAACATAAAATTTACAATATTAAAAAAAACATATATGCACTCATTTTTTTTCTTTTAAAAACAGTATATACTAAAAAAATATATAAAATTAAAAAAAAATTAATTCCAAAAATTATAAGGTTTTTAAAAAAATGGTTTTTAAATTAAAAAATTCAAAAAACTGTTAAAATGTGTTTTGACTATTATACCCTTTTGAATTAAATAAAAAAAGGTAATGATACTAAATTCTAATTGGTTTAAAGTGGTTCTGTACAAAAAAGTGGTTCTGCAAAGAACGGTCCCATATATATATATATATATATATATATATATATATATATATATATATATATATATAGAGAGAGAGTAGGGATCCAGTGAGAAGTATATTAAAATAAGAAGTGGTGAGAAGTGACTAAAACCACACATTTGAGATGCAACGATTTGCATTAGATGCATTTCTATTCATTTATATGCACCATTTCGAGTTTCGAAAGTTAATTTGATGTGTAGATGGTGCAAATTGATTTTCATGATTTTAGCACTGTGCAGAGGAACAAAAAACATGAGATATCATGAAATGCATCTAATATATGTATATGCATCTAATTAAAAGCTTGAAATGCGTTATAATGCATCTAAGATTATAGAGATGCATCTAATTTAAGTCGGTGCATCTCGGATATGCGATTATAGTTACTTCTTATCCTTCTTATTTTAAGAAAACTTCTCTATATATATATATATATATATATATATATATATATATATATATTATGATATTATATATTATTTATAATATAATATATATAATTATACTAGTTTCATAGCCTGCCCGGATGGGCGGGCTAGCTTCATGAAAAAAAGGCAGAAGAATGAAAAAAATAACGAAAAACATATAATGTAGTATGTATTGAATATATAAAAGTAATTTTGAATTAAACATGCTCATACATCTATTAAACCAAAAACAACACCATTTGTTGATCCCAAGTCTTGATTGATTCTTTACCTTGTAAAGAGTATGTTACCTTGGATGAATCCAAAATAACAATGGTTGAGACTTTGTTTGTATATCAAAGTGTATGCGGAATCTACACTTCAATACTCTAGAAGTATTAATCAATGAAACATTAATTATGCAAAGAACACAAGATACAACCAAACGCTTCAATATTATTGATAAACAACAATACGAGTACTCTTGACCTAGTACTAGGGTTACAACCTTGAAGCTTTTCTATAAGATGCTGTGTAGGTATGTATATGATAATGAGATGAATGAGATGATTGAAATGATCAAACTAGATGCCCTATGATCTTCTTTTATACACCAAGGAGTCATAATGAGCTTACAATACTTTCCTAGATATTTAGTCAAATATATTAAATACAATGACTAAATATTAAATACTTTCCTAAGTATTTAGTCAAATTCTCAATCAGCATTAATCTCTTCAATCATCATTAATCTTCAGTCTTCTGTTTGACTAATCATCATAAACTTTAGTCAATTAGCATTAAGTTATGCCAAACAGCATTAAATGTACTAAACAGCTAGTAACTTTTTCACCAGCCTGCAAGTATCTTGAATCAGCAGTGGTAACCTTTAGAACCAGCGTCTTAAGTCCTTCAACAGTCTTAAGTTAGTACTGACAGTACTAACTTACTCTAGCAGTACTAACTGACTAGTTTAGTATTGACAGTTGTAATCTTGAGCAGTACTAACTATTTTCTTCTAATAGTACTAACTGTTGGCTTGGCAGTACTAACTCTGAAGTGTTTAATTCCCAACAATCCTCCCCTAAACTTGTGATTTACCTCCAAATCATCAAGTTTCTTGAATTAAACCTTCATTTTCTTTGCTGAGAGGATTCTTCCAAACACTTTATCTTCTTGGTCTTTCTGCTTTTACTGCACTCTTCTCTGGATTCTTTTTTTTTCTTTGTTGCACTCTTGCCTCCCCTGAATCTGTGCATCCATCTGAACCAAAGTGATCCTCATCAATTTTAGGCCATAGTTCTCCCAGTTTGGAAGGATCTCAAGCATACATGTTTCTTCTTAGATTAATCGTTCTTGCTTCTGATGATGATTCTTTCAAACACTCTTCTACTTCTTGACTTGTGATATGATGAACTTTAGAAGTTTATATGCCATTGAACTCTCTTGATCAACCTCCAATCTTTTGCTTAACATCTTTGATAACATCTCTTGACTTAGAGGATATTTCTTCTCTGTCAGCATATGAATTGCTAAACCATTTTCATCAAACAAAATGGGAAATGCACAAAAATCACATTTTCTCTAGCTTATCAAATTGTATTCATGATGATTCTTCCAAATTTCATTTTCTTCATCAGGCTCAAATAGAGTATATAAATCTCCCCAAAGCATCAAATCATAACCTTCTGGTCTTGAGGAACTATACCTTTCATTGACTAATCTGTATAAGTCCTCAACATCTTATCTATCAAAATCATCCAGCATCTCACTTAAAATCTTGTAGTCCTTCGAGCTTCCATCTCCTCTGATGATTTTGTAATACATGAAGTTTTCTGACAAAGAGTAAGTCTTCCAATCCACAATTGGATACTTTGTAGAGAGAGAATCAACATCTACAATATCTTCTTCTCTTGGAACTATATCTAAATAACCTTTCAGATCTTCTTTTTCATCATCTACTTCCACTTTTTGTTTCTTTGTTCTTTTCTTAGAAAGAGATTTCTTTCTCTTTTCTGTAGACTTCTTAGAAGTATCTTTCTCAATTTGTTCAGGCTCTACTTCTTCCTTTTGAACTTCTTCAGAATCCTTAACTTAGAATTCTGCTTGGGAGGTTTGGTTGGTGTTGTTGAGGGGGTGCAGCGGGGTGGTGGTGGTGTTGGGTTTTTATGATTTGGTTTTGTTTGTATTGACGGGTGTCGTTTTGATGGTGGGGTTGTTTTTGGGGTCATTATGGTTGTGTGGTGTTTCTGTTGAGGGCCGTTTTAAAGGTGGTTCTGATGAGTGGTGGTGGGTTGGGAGGTGTGTTGGGGTGGGGGGGGGCTGTTGCGGGTGGGGGGGATTGGGCGGGGTGGGTTTGGGGGCGGGTGTTGGTGGGGAGGAGGGCGTGAGGGGGGGGGGGGTTTAGGTGTGGAGTGGGGTGGGGGGGGTCGAGGTGTGGGTTAGGGGAGAAGGGGGTTGGGGCGGTGACGGTGGGGCGGGTTTGAGGGTATTTTGCGAGTATAGTTGGTGGGTGGATATTTAGTTTGTGGTTTTTTGGGGTGGTGGGGGGGGTTATCGATGAGGGGGGGGGGGGGTGGGGGAGGGGGGCTTTTGTGTTATTGTTGGGGGCCCAGTTTCTGGTTATGAATTTGGGGGGTTTTTATTTGGGGGTGCGTGGGGTGGTCGGGGGGGGTTGGGGTTTTGTTTGGGGGTCTGGGGATTGCCTAGTTTTGGCTATTCTGTAGGAGTGGTATGATGTGATTGTTGGTTTTGATCTGGGGGGGGGTGTTGGGTGTTGGTGGGAGGTTTGGGGAGATGGGGGGGTGGGTGGATGTAGAAGGGGTGTGAGGAGGGAGGGGTGGGACAGGGGGGGGTGGTATGGTTAGGGTTTGGATGGGGTGGTGTGGGCTGGGGATTTGTAAGTTTTGGTATTGGGGGGAGGGGGGGTTGTGGTGGGCGCGGGGGGGGCCGGGGGATGGCTGTGGGGGGGTTGGGTGGGCGTGGGTGGTGGGTGGGTTGGGGTTGGTCGGGTGGGCTGGTGGTGAGGTGTTCGGGGGGGGGGGGGTGGGCGTCGGGGGTTGGGGGGTTGGTTTATTTTGTTCGTCTGTTTGGGCTTTTAGGTTGATGGTTGGGATGGTTTGGTGAATAGGGGTGAGGGGTGGTTGGTGGGTGTGGGGCGGGGTGGAGGGGGGGGTGTGGAGCGGGGGGCCGGGGGGGGGGCGGGTGCCCAAGTGGGAGGTTGTTGATATTGTTTTTGCGTTGGGGAACGGAGTTGTGAGGAGGGGTGCGGGCGGGAGGGAGGTGACGGGGGGTTTTTTTATTATTTTTTGGATGTCTTTCTGTTTGTGGTGATTTTTCTGTTTTTTTGTGTGTGTTTATTGATGTGTTTTTTGCTCTGGGATTGGGGAAGGGGTGGGGTGAGGTTGAGGGGAGGGCGGGGTGGTATGGGGGGCGGTCTTTGTTTGCGGGTTGGTCGCACGTGTGGCTGGCGGTGGTGGGGAGGTGTGTTTTGGGTGGATGGTGGTCGGAGCGTGGGGGGTTTTGTGATATTTTATTTTTTGTGATTTGGTTGTGTTATTTTGTTTTTTTATGGGTTTGCTTATTTGTTTTTTCTGGTTTGTGATGGGTTTGGTTGATTTGGGGAGGTTACTGTTTGGTTGTGGTATGTTTTTTCGTTTAGTTATTGTATTTTTTTGTATTTTGTGTGTTGGTTTTTGTGTGTGAGGTTTGTGGTGGTAGCATATTTGTGTTTTTGTTTTTGTGCTTTTGGTTTTTGGTTAATTTTTATTGATTGCTTATTTTTTTTTCTTTTGTTTTGATTTTCGGGGTTGATCTGGCGTGTGGGAGGTTTGCGGTGGGTTTGGGGTAATTGTGGGATGTTGTGCTGGGGGGTTTGTTTTTGTGTCGGGTGTTGTGCTTTGTGGTGTTTGATTTTGATTTTAGTAATGGCGTAGATTTGGGGGGATTGTTTTAATGTGGTTTGATTAGGGGGGCGCGTTGGGGGTGGGGTTCGGTTGTGGTGTTGGTTGGTGAGCGTGGGGTATGAGCGTGAAGTGGAGAATAAGGTGCGTGGAGGTTGGTTGGGGGGATGGGTCGGGTTTCTGTTGTCCGTTTGTTGGTATGTTGGTTGTGGTGGGAGGTATGTCGGGCTGGGGGGTGCACGGGGGGTGGGTTGGGCCGGGGAGGGTGGGTCTCTGGGTATTTCTGTTATCTTTGGTTTCTTTTTTTATGTTTTCTTATGTTATGTTTTTTACTGATCTTGGTGTTATTGTTTGTATGTTGTTGTGTTTTATTTGTTTCTTTTTTGATATGAGGTGTGGCTTCGGTGGGTCTCGGGTGGGTTGGTTGTTTTCTTTGGTTGTGTTGTATTCGTTGTTTGTGTTTGTGGAGGGGTTGGAGATTTGGAGGTGTTTCTCGTGTGGGGTCTTGGGTAGGGCGTTTGTATTTGCGGTCATTGTGGTGCGTCGTTTATGGGGGGTGGGGGGGCGGTGGACGGATGGGTGTAGGGGGGGGGGGTGTGGTCTGGTGGGGTGGTGGGGGTTTTTTTTTTGTTTGTGTTTTGTTATTATTGTGTTTTGGTGTTTTGTTTCGTTTGGATGTGTGGTACGCGTTGTTTTAATTACTATGTTTTTTTTTTTGGTCGTTTGTTTATCTTTGTGTGTCTCTAGTTGTTTTGCTTGTTGTTTTATTTACGCTCCTTTATAGATTTTTCGGTTGATTTGTGTAACATTTCTTTTAAAATTTTTTTTTTTTTTCTTATATTTTGATTATTTGTTTTTTTTTATTTTATACGTTGATTTTTTTTCCTTGTTTTTTAATTTTGTTGTATTTGTTTTTTCCAATTTTGATTTTAAAATTTCATACTTTCTCAAATATAGGCCTAATCTGATCATAGCTCATACCCTTAAAGTCCTTCATCTTATAATTTCCCTGATTCTTCAATTAAAATTGACATGACCAAGCCTCCTATGCCATAACATTGATTCCTCAGATGTAGCCTTTGCAACTAGACAAGTTAAACCATCTTTAGGAACTATGTTCTTCATATCAAAACTGTACATGTTATTCTGTCTAGGAATTTTAAGAAGTATCTGATTTTCATCAGGCAACTTAAAATTAGGAGATAGAACAAGACATTCAGAGTCAGTAAAAAGAACATAGTTCTTTTTGTCACACATTTGTGAGACACTAAAAAGGTTGAACTTCAACTCTTTGACAAAGTATACATCTTCAAAATCAAGTTTATCAGTTTTGATAGTACCTTTACCAGTGATTCTTCCTCCATTTGCTCCTCCACCAAAAGTAACATAACCTCCATCAAAGTCTTTGAAATCTGAAAGATGGGCTATGTTTCCAGACATGTGCCTTGAGCATCCACTATCAACAAATCCTTTATCATTTAGCTGTGAATTGCTCTGCACACAAAACTTATGAAGTTAGTTATCTTTGGGGACCCAAGCCATTACTGACTTGGATCTGCCTCGTGCATCAATGTAACTATATTTGTTAAAAACTAGTGATGCACCATTGGGTTTGATAGGTCTCCAAACCCAACATGCTGAGGGCTTAACAACATTAAATCCCTTTGCCCTAAAAGTATTAACATTTTGCCTACCAATATTAACAGTTTGTCTACCAGTATTAAAAGTTTGATTATTAGACCTTTTTGTTAATGCTGTTCTCTTGTAAAAGGGCCTTTGAACAGTTGATTGTGCTTGATTTTGAAAATGTGTCATTGGTCTAGCACAAAGAACTGTTGATTTTTGGTGAGCAGTATAAGAAGGCCTAACAATATTAAAAGCCCTAGCAGTACTAAAAGGTCTGGCAGTGTTAACAGACCTAACAGTATTAACATGGCGTGAATTATTAACAGTTTTTAGGCCAGTCTTCATTAAGACTGCTCTTGGAACCATATGTTTGGGACAACTGTATTGAATGTGATCAAAACTTCCACAGTTAAAGCATGCCTTATTTTTAAACACAAAGTTACATCCTAACTGATTAGATTTTTGACCATTCCAATTCCTTTGGTTCCCCCTAGGTCCCTGTGACCTGTACATCTCTGCATACCTAACTGACCTTCTAGTTGATTTTTCAGGTTTAACTGACTCTTTCTTAGTAGCAGTAGGTATAGCAGTTTTCTTTTCTACCTTTGGGATAGGCTCAACTTCTTCCTCATCATCTGACACCCAATCTTCAATGATTGGAGCATCATTATTCTCTCTAGCTTTCTTAGGTTCTTCTTCCCTAACTTGATTAGCAGGACAGAAAAACTTTTCTTTCCAATCTTTGTCTACCTTAAGTGGAGACTTAACTAAGCTAGAATCAGTCTTTTGTTGTTGTTTTAAAGAGTCATCAGTATTCTCCTTAGAATTATCTGACTCTTTATCACAACCAGTGATAGGCATTACACTTGAATCTCTAAGTCCATACTCATTTACCTCAGGTTGTTTGAATTCTTGTAGACCTGAATAAGATAAATCTAGGGGTGTTGGTCTATTTAGAATCAAAGGATGAGGTGAGGGGACAACATTGTATCCAAAGCCCTTTTTGCTTTTGTCAGTTATCTGACTTGCTAACAACTGATCTAAGTCTTTTGATGATTTTTCAAACTTTGCAATCTTAAACTCAAACCCCTCTTTTTCTTCCTTAATTTTTTCAAGTTCAGTCTTAAGTAATCCCATTAGATATTCTTTGTGGCCTAAACTTCTTTTAAGCAAAGCAATTTCCTCAGAAAAAAGGACTTCAGATTCTTTAGATTTAATGATTTGCCCTTCTAAAATTGATAAACCTCTTTTGTATGTAGAAGCTTTAAAACCAGTATCATCTAATTTAACAAGCAAATCATCATACTGTTTCTTTAAAGCTTCATAGTTTTTCAAACAAGATTTAGAACAAGATTTATCATTTGTTACCTCAGAATCTGAGAATGCCATGAGAGCCATGTTTGCCTGAATTTCTTCCTCTGCCATGTCACTCTAATCAAATCCAGCACCATCTATAGCACACATTGCCTTTTCAGAAGCATCTTCAATCCTTACTGCCTTTGATCTTACTGCCTTTGATGAGCTACCTTGATTCCAATTTCTTTGGTCTTTACTCCTTGGTGCTCTGCATTCTCTGGCAAAATGTCCCATTTTATGGCAGTTGAAACATTCTACCTTTGATTTGTCATATCCAGCAGTATTGCTTCCATCAATGATAATTTTTCTTCCAGTTCTCTGATAGAACTTCCTTGCCCTCATGCTTAGTAGTGCCATATTCCACTTTAGATCCATTTCTTCTAAAGCATCATCATGAAGTTGCTCAAGATCTTCATGAACTAGTTGAGACCCTTGTGGTTGAGTGGATAGAAAGGCATATACTGTGGCATCACTAAAACTAGCAGTACTAATTTCAGTACTGGCAGTATTAACTTTGGTGTTACCAGTACTAACTTCAGGATTAACAGTATTAATTTTATTAGTACTGCTTGCACCTGAAGTGGTTAGAAATGCCAAGTTCTTATCATCATTGTTTGTGCCAGAAGATTTCTTAACCTTTTGTTCAACAATTTTAAAATTGTTGTACAAATCATCCAAACCCATAGTATCAAAATCAGGTTTGTTCATCCAAACCACAACATGTGTAATCCAATTCAGCGTAGCTCTTAAGAATTTTACATTTAGATCCTCTAGAGAAGTAACTACACCTAGAATTGCCAATCTACTAACAAGCTTTTGAAGCCTATTGAAGATAGAATCAAGTGATTATGAGCTTGAAGCATTAAAGTTTTCATACTGTTGTTTCAACAAAGCCTTCTGTGTCTTCTTTGTTGCTTCATTCCCTCCAAACCGAGCTTTAATAGCAGCAAACATTGATTGAGCATCAACATACTGATTGAAGGTAAGTTGATGCTCATTGGGCAGTGCCATGAGCAGTAGACTTCTGGCCTTTACATCATTCTTTTTACAAATCTTTTCTTCAGCAGTAGAAGGCACAGTCATCTTTGTTGCTGTTGATGGACCAGTTTCTGGTGTTGTTACAGGAATAGGTACCCATGAATTCCCATTCTCCATGACCTCCCGCGTAATCCTGGATCTGAAAATACTATTTGATTCTGATCTCCCACATCTCATACTCCCCGAGTTTGAGCATGAGAAGCTTAGCCAAAGCATTGTTCTGTGAATTCTCCAACTCCATTACTTCTAGATCAAAGTTTCTCAAAGCACAGGCTCTGATACCACTTGTTGATCCCACGCCTTGATCGATTCTTTACGTAGTAAAGGTTTGGATACCTGTAAGAATCCAAAATAACAAAGATTGAGACTTTGTTGTTATATCAAAGTGTATGCGGAATCTACACTTTGATACTCTAGAAGTATTTAGCAATGGAACAGTAATAACCAAACAAACAATGAACAATGAAGTAATAACAAACTGCTTCAATATTATTAGAATAATAATACGAGTACTCTTGTAGTACTGGGGTTACAACCTTGAAGCTATCACAATCTTTCTCTCAAATGTATCTCTATCTCTTAAAAGTATATGTATATCCTAAACCTAGGATCTCCTTTTATAGAACACAAGGAGTCCTTTACAAGATAACTACCTATCTTTTAGGATCAGTTACAATACAAATATAAAAGATAAACATCCCATAATTATCTCCATGCATCCTTATCTCCAAGTCAGCAGCTTTGACCATCAACAGTATTAACTCCTTTCTCTAGTGAAAAAAAAAAGAAATTAAATTAACTAACTCTAGCAGTACCTAAGTTTGTACTAGGCAAACTAACTCATTAGTACTGTTAGTTATACCTTGACAATATTAACTCTTATAAAGATTTATTCCCAACGAAAGGTTTTAAAACCTAGATCCTAAAATGGCTGTTGTAAGCAATGTACCCTAGGTAGTTTACAAGAAAGGAGGTAGCTACTCTGCTATTGCTCCTCAACTAGAGCTAGGAAAATTTAACAAATGGAAAAAGTAAATGTTTTGCTATTTGACTGGAATGGAACCTTACTACATACAATGTGTTAAGGATGGTCCTTTCCAACCAAAAACGTCTGAAGGTGCCATTAAACCTGAGTTCCAATGGACCAATGATGAGAGGAGGGTGGTTAATCAAGACCAACGCCTTAAAAACACCATTATATCATGTCTACCAGATGAGATAATGGAGTCATGCATTAGCTGCGAGACAGCTAAAGCTACATGGGCTAATTGGTTCACAGCTTTAAGTCCTTAGATAGAAAATAGTATCAGATCTAAAACTTGAGAATCAAAGTTCAAAGCTAAACTCTCTGAGAGACCCCCTCTCATAGACCAAGACACCCTTACAAAACCTTCTCAATGAGCTTTCCAATGATGTGTGAAACTGACTAAACATAAAACCAATGTTTTTTTCCTGAAGAGTCACCCTAAGAAGTGGCTAGCTTCTCTCATGGACTAAGAAATGCCAATCACACTCATACCATTGACCTTGCTAGTATCTATGGGAGGTTTGTCCATAAAGACAACCAAAGGCCCTGATAACTACACCCTCAACATATCACATATCAACTGCTTTCTTTTCTAACAATATTGTTTAGGATTTCCAAGAAAATTCTGATGATGAGGCTAATGTGAGATCTAGTAAGGAGTACCTTACAGACCTAGAGTTACAGTTTTATAAGAGGCCCCTTTTGGCAAATTCAAAACATTTTATCGAAAGCAGAAGCAATTTTTTGAGTCAAAAAGCAAATGAAAACACTAATTGCTTCAAATGTGGCAAAAAATGTCATTTTGCAAGAGATTGCTTTTCTAAAACGTTCAAACCCTCCTATAAATCACCAGTGTCAAACTCCTCTTCAGTGTCAAAAGGTTTTTAACCCAAGTTTACACCAAACTCATTCAGTCTTCCCAACATGCTCAAAGTAGTCAAAATGAACAAAAAATTCAAAAGGACTACAAGGCTGAGTACAAGAAGATGAAAGCAAAGATTGCACTCCTTGAGGCTAATCCATCTGCTTCTCAGTCCACAAAGCCTTTTTAACCAAAGAACTAAGGCCTAGTTGCTGAAAATTTTGATTGGGATGAGTAAGAAGTGTCTGGGGATGAAGAGATGACACAAGTCAAGGTACTAATGGCTCTAGCTGATGATGAACTCGCTGTGCGAAAGAATCATGCTTGTAACGGTGAATGGATTGACATCACCATGAGGAAGGCAAAATTACATCAAATATATAAACATTGACCTCAAGTTTGTTGAAGAGCAGAGATTAAACCTGTTATCAAAATATAACAAAATTATTTTTAAATTAAATAAGTGTGGAGATGATTAACTTGGTTTAAAACAAGCTAAGCTTGATGCTGTCACCTTTCAAATTCAAAACGTTAAACTTACTAAGTTAAATCATGCTCTTCAAAAACAACTGAAAGAAGAAAGAAAGTAAGGTTAATGATAAATGGTTAAACAAATCAAATAAAGTAAGTCAATGCATAAGTGATTAAATTCCAAATCAAAAGAAGAAAATTCTTGGAATTGAATAATTCACTGAATCATCATCAAAAAATGATGTCAAACAAAACTCATCCTACGTGCCTCTTTGGATTATGACCATGAAATGGTCCCAAAATCCAAAGATTGGGTTTAAAGACACAACCCTGACAACAAACTTCTAAACTTTAACATTGGAAGAATTCTAGTCCCTAAAGTCAAGTTGTAAATAAGTGTCTGAAACTCACTAAGGCACCCACTGACCCTGAGTCTTCTAAAGAATCAGACTCAGAACCTCAAACATCCCTACCTTCATTGAAAATTTTTCATAGAGCTTATCCAAGCTTTGAGGTAATGTCATTGACTTACAAATATCACTCTCCAATGGAGAGACCTGGTTTAGGAACCATGAAACATACGAAACCTAAGACCTAAGAATATTCAAGTAAGAGTGTCTCAGGACCTGTCACTGTTTGTGATACTAAACCAGTCACTTCTTCAGTTCCTACTGAAGTTAAGAACACTGAACAAGATTATGAAATTGATGAACTGACCAAACTTGTTCAAATGCTGATGAATGAGAAGGTTAAATCTAGTCAGAAGACTCATGAACCAACTAGTTCATCCAAAATGAGTCAGGATGTTAAACCAAAGGTCAAAACACTAACTCATCTAAATTAGCCAGACCAAAACCTCTTCAGAAACCCAAGTTAAAATGTGAATTGTGTCACTATACCACTCACTCAACTAATGATTGTTATAGAATTCTCTATTGTATGAAATGCAAAAGTGAAGATCATAGGGCCTCAAATCACAATATGGCTCTTGCATCACTAAAAAGTAGTTAAAACTACAAGGCACAACCTTATCAGTATGCTTCACCCTCTAAACAGATCTTGAAAGCCAAGGCAAAGCCTTTCCCACCATGCACTCACTGTGGTTGCCATCATCCTGGTGATTGTCGTAATTATCCTGAGTGTGCAATATCTGAAGCTATGACCATTTCACCTCAGGACATAATCGTGTCATTCAAAGGAGGAGTATTAGCTGAGTCCTCTTAGTCCAGTGAGTCCTCCATTCGTATGAGCTGCACTACTTGTGAAAGTAATGTGCACTCAACCACTGACTAAAATGATTTTGAACACTTTAAGAGAAGTGAGAAAATTTAGGCTACTAGAGCCAAGACCCCACAAAGAGGTGGGTTCACAAGAGAAACTAACTCTATTTATTATTTGTGTAGAGACACATTAGGGAGCCAATCTGGTACATGGACAATCGATGCTCAAGGAGTATGACTGGTGTCAAGAGTTATCTGCACAAATATGTGGAGCAATCAGGTCCTAAGGTAGTATTTGGTGATAACTCATCTTATATTACTGAGAGATATGGTTCAATAAACTATAATGGTGTTACTTTCTCTAAGGTAGCCTTTGTAAATGGTCTAAAATGTAATCTAATTAGCATCAGTCAATTGTATGGTGCTAAATATATAATTTAATTTGATGATAAGCAAGGAACAATCTTTAATGCAAACAAAGAAGTTGTGTTGACAGCCCCAAGAAGAAATGATGTATATGTCCTTGACATGTCATCACTGACTCTAAATGGAGCCTGCTTCATTGCCAAAGCCTTAGAAAGTGTTAACTGGCTATGGCATAAAAGGCTATATCACCTCAATTTCAAAAATATTAACAAACATATTAAATAAAATAAAGTTCTTGGTCTTCCTTCACTTGTTTATTCAAAGGATAAACCATGCTCAACATGTAAAAAGGGAAAGCACCATAGAGCTTCACTCAAAACTAAGCAAAACTTCTCAATCAGGAAGTGCTTACATCTTCTTCATATGGACTTGATGCGTTTCAAAAGCTTTAAATTTATAATGACTGAAAATACCAATTTTATTATAGGGAAATACATGGGTAAAAGTATAACCCACATATGTAGTATAATCTTTTTTAGGTAAGACCAGGTCGTCCACAGAGATTTGAGTAGTGTTCAAATAATTAGAAAGAAAATAGACTTTAACAACTTTGGAAATAACTTTTGTTTTACCCAATAATAATAAAGATGACTACTTAGATAGTTGAAAATAATATAATAAGTAATGGTAATGACTTAGACCTCCAAGATGGAACCTTAACTTATAAAAAGGATTTCTCGCCAGAAAACGTTTTCACAAATTAACTTAATTAACTCAAGACTTATATTTAGTTGACTAGACCAAATATGTCACCCAATTAATCCAGTTACTATTATATCAAATCTTATTTTGTTTATCAATTTACGAAAGTGGATTTCTCGACACAGACGATAAAGACCATAGATAAATCTTTAAAACCATATAGATCATAACGGGTCTGTTGACCTATACCGATACGATTATATAATCTAAGTTGATAAGCAAAACCGACAAGATAAGATATAATAAGATTAATGAGATCACGATCATACCAAACAATTATTCATTATCATAACTTCACCGAGTAGTCATGAGAGAATTAGCCTCTCATGGCTATGTAGTTTATGGCTATGTAGTCCATAACATAACTTGATTCAACAAAAAACTTCATTATTTCAATAAACTAAGATGATATTCTTCTTCGTTCTTGCTTGTTTGATCTTGAATCTTCAAAAGGTGTGGTGTTTATGCTTTAGGAAAAGGTTGGGAAGGTTTAGAACATCATAAGGGAAAAAGGATTGTGTGTGAGATGAGAGAAGTGTGTAAGAATGAGTTGATGAAATGTGTGAGAACTTTGGCTCTATTTATAGGATGATTTTTGGGTAGAAAGTGCGGCGCACAATTTTATAAGTGCGGCGCACTTCGTGTGTTAATGCGATTGTATTTAATGACTTCTTTTATTTTTCGTAGCCAGATGGGAAGTGCGGCGCACAAAATACTTTGTACGGCGTACTTGGGGAGTTAATGCACTATTTTGACCAGGCTTTTAATTCTTTTGACGTTGAGGAGAAGTGCAACGCACAAAGGGTAAGTGCGGCGCACATTTGCACTTTTCAGCTTGAGACTTTATCTTTTCTTGTATCTTGATTTCCGAAGTGTATAAGTACTTGGTCTTTGCTTTGTTTGAGCTTGGGATGTCTTTAAGTGAACATGCAAGTATTTCATGCTATTAAGTATCGAAAGTTCACGAGAAATGATAAAATATATATAATAACCCACCTGAAAAAACATGTATAATTTAGGCGTTATCAAATCCCTCCACACTTAGCTATTGCTTGCCCTCAAGCAATCAAAGCGAGAAAATAAGATCATTTATCATGACGTAGAGAAAATTCAGATTTTTAGCAAGAGTTTGTATATTTATTAACTTTTCAGGCATAGACATATAACTAAGCACCTCACATAGGGAATGTGTTTGATTTTGTAATTCACTCGAGCCACTCAGATAGGGTTTATATTTTTGTGAAGACACTCAATTTGCACAAACATAATCTAGACAACTACCATATGCTTGTATTTGACACATAAACATGACCAAAGGGTAGAACTTGATACTGATGGGGGATATATACAAATCTTTATGTGTCAAAACTTAAGCTTTTATTTTTTTGGACTACTATATATATATATATATATATATATATATATATATATATATATATATATATATATATATATATATATATATATATAAAAAATATATATATGATAACTAAGGCTTGGCACATAATTTCTTCTTTCAATTTTGACTTCTTCATGTAGGTACTTTAGCAACTTAGCACTAAAGGGAGTGCTTGCAAGAACAAAAACTTGTGGGATTAATTTTACCTCATAACATATGATTAATCAGGCTTCGGTCTAGTAAATGATGATCAAACACAAGTTATAGAGCTTCTAAATTACCGGCTCTCTCAAACATAATTACCAACCAATACCACTGTTCCAGAAAAGGCGACAAATTACAAATACACAGCCGTAACGACAGATGAGACACTTACAATTGCATTCAAACCTTAATTCGAACAGGCTAAAGCGCTCATATCTTAGGTACCAAAGGTGGATACCCGAATATATTCTAAGGCTTATAATTCTCACAATTTAGTGGACTGGGTTGTGCTAGCTATAATGTCAATCCGGTTGGGTTTGCCTTACTATGGGCATTTTTTATTTTGAAAGCATATATATATATATATATATATTAAGATTTTCGTAAAATATCAGTTGGAAAATTTTTTTGGCAGGGCAAACATGAAGGGATATGATTAATTTTTCCTATTTGGCTCCCCTCCACACTTAAGTTGAACATTGCCCTCAATGTGAAATTATAACACAGGAATAAGGAAAAATTAAAGGGAAAACGTAACCTATCCGGGTCAAAGAGAAAATAGTTGCGAGAGAGCTATCCTTGAGCATACTTCATAATTTTCTAATATTTAAGCTATATTACCTGCATAAAAGTAAACACACAAAAGCACACAAAAAAAGAAAATATTTTGTTGTTATTTAGAAAAAAATAAATAAAGGATACGAGTGGAGTTGTATGGAGGAGGGACTCCTCCACACTTATGTAAAGCACGGGTTGCCTCCCGAGAAGCGCTTAATTTTTTAGGAGAGTCGTTAGCTAGACTCCTGCTTCTGGAGTTCATTCTTTAGGAAAGAAGGGAGTGACTGCTTCCCTTTGGTCATTATAATCTTCTTCTTCATGACATAGTTTGAGTCGATGGCCGTTAACAACAAACATCTTTCCATCTTTTCCATATAGTTCAACATATCCGGACGGATATTGGTGTTTCACTATGTATGGTCTCAGCCAGTGAGATCTGAGTTTCAGTTGTTTGAATTTATATTTTGAGTGAAAAAGCAGAACCTTGTTTCCGTGTTTGAATTTTTTTCTCATTCTTAGTTTTTTATCATGCCAGACTTTGGTTCTTACCTTGTATAGCCGAGAGTTTTCATAGGCTTGGTGTCTAAGTTCGTCTAATTTGTGTAACTAAAACATTCGTTTTTCACCAGCAGCGATGAGATCTGGGTTATAATTATGATTCGACATATTTAGTCTATATAAAGTATATATATCCTAAAATACCAAATAAGTAATAGTATAGAGAGTATCCTGTTTGATATAAAAATTGCTTGAGGACAAACAATATTTTATCTCCCGGATGTCGTATCCTGACGAAGTGTGAATTGAAAATCTTGTTTCGGTTCGTGATCGCGTGCTTGAATAATCAATATTTTGGATTTGGATTCTAGATCTAATAACGCAAAGGGAAAACATATAAAGGCACGCTAAACTAGAAATTAAGGCACTTTAAAAATCCTAACGACATTTAAATCAATTAAAAACTAATTAAAAACTAAAATAAACTAACTAATTAACTAAAAATGACAAATTAAAATTCTATAAACTCAAAATGCAAATTCTTAAACTAAATGACTTAAACTAATTTTTAAAAGACAGAAAATATTTTTTTTTTGAATTTTTAATCTAATTAAAACTATTTTTTAAACTAAATAATACTAAAAATTAAATTTAAAATACTAAACTTAATCCTAAAAATTTTAAAAAATTTATAAAAATTCTTTAAGCTAAAAAGGAGGTTTACAAAGAAAAATTACTCAAAAAGCTTAAACGTATAAGCTGTTAAAAATCAAATAAGCTGACAAGCTTAAAAACTAAACTAGAATAAGTAATTAATAAAACAAAACTCTAATGAAAAAGTCCCAAGGGCAACTGGCTAAGGCGTTGGTGTTGTGAAGGGGAGGTCACAGGTTCGAGTCCTGTGACTTCCTTTTTTGAATTTTTTTTTCTTTTGAAAAAGCTAAAACTAAATAAAAGTAAGTAACTTTTATGAAGGGCTTAAAGACAGAGCTTATCAATAAGCTAGAAAAAGCAATTAAAATGCAACAACTTGGTTTTCTTAATACTTAGAAAATAAGCTAAACTGTTTTAGCTTTTTGGACTTAATAAGCAACTAGAAATCTAATAAGCTAAAAACAGTCCTAAAGCTAGACTTAATAAGCACTAAGGACAAGAAAATAGCAAAACAAATAAGCTGGAAAAGCACTTAAAAGCATAAAGACAACAGACCTCTAAAGACTCTATAAGGACTACTACTACTATTTCAAGCTAAGATTAAGCACTAATAAGCAATAGATATTAAGCTGAAAATTGAAAACAGATAAAGACTTAAACTTAAATGACTCAAATAAGCTAAATTCATGCAAATAAGTTTGAAAACTACGCTAGAATATGCAAATGCAAATGACAGATACACTACTTTATTTTTGGCTTTTTAAAGATTAATGACTTTTTAAGCTTAAAATTAAGACTCAAAAACTACTTGTGACACACTAAAGACTTAAGACATATTGAAACCTTACTAAAATAAGCTAAATGAAAGCAAAATAAATCCAAATTAAGCTAGATTCTAGACTCCAATGATCTGCTCATTAAAGACTTTTAAGCACAAACCTACTATTACCACTTTTAGACTGTTTTCAATCTAAGATGTTTAAAATGCAACTTCAAAAGCTACAAACTCAAAACAGATATACATTGATGTTAATAAACTTCATTTATCTCACAAAAACCACACCTAAAATCGGACTTTAAGAAATTTTGCAAAAATAAGCTGTTTGAATAGCCCAAAAGTCTAGCAACTTAGGTTTGATAAACAGTACTCAAAACTTAACAATCCTACTTTAAACTTTTTATAACTAACTTTTAGAACAAATTTAGAGCTTAAAAAACTGATTTAAGACAAAACAGTTTTACACACTATTTTACCAATTATTTAAAGTCCCTTATCCCAAACACCCCTTAAGATATAATATTTCATTTTTAAACCAAGACAGATCATGATAAGCTCTAAAATGCCAAAACAGATTGAGTATTAACTAAGAATCGCAAAAACCAAAGCAAATTTATTTATTTAACAATTATATAACGTTTATTAAGCTGGCGGGAGCAAAAAACCACAAGTAACCTCTATGAACTATAAAGAGATCCAACTACTCCACGCTTAGCATCTAACTTATATAAAACTCTATCATTTTTCATTATTCGCAAATTTAAAATCATTAATAAAAAGATCCGCGAATGCTTAGTTTAATAAAATCAAGCTTTGAAAATATAAAGTCAATTATGGAAACTTGCAAATGCTTGTCTTTTTCAAGCTAGAATTCGCGTTTTAAAGCTTCTTTTATAAAAGACTAGCAAAAGCTTAAATTTATATAGGTTAAGGGGCAAGCTATAGAGCAACATGCTCGATCAAGTCAAAATTTATTCTTATTCTAACCATCGGAAAGTCAAAAATTCATGTCAAAACACTTATTTTATTTTGAAAATTTTTAAATTTTGGCTAAAAATCACATATTTTTGATATTTTTAGTGGTAAAACGAGGTTACGTAAAGACAAGGCAAATGCAAATAAGATCAAATCGAAAGATATCCCCCATACTAAACATTGTCCTCAATGTTAGACTGCCACCCCCATACTAAAATCAATGCATCATCCTAATATAAAAGGGTCTCTACGTAAATCTAAAGCTGTTTGTTAATTATGCTAATAGAAAAATGTTAGTCAATAAGATCTAGGATATCGGATTCCATATATAAGCATGCAAAGGATTGAAACTCGAGTGAACGATAGACAAAACCACGAGCACTAGAGTCTTCATAATCCGGGCAATCCTGGACATAAAACATAAGCCACGAAACACGAGAAATGAAGAGGCGAGCCTTCTCATGTCACACTTATTAGAAAATAGAAAAAGAAGATAAAAAACACGGGTTTCCTCCCGAGAAGCGCTTGTTTTATGCGAGTCTCTAGCTTGACTCTCCCCATATCATCGTGATATAAGGGACGAAACATGTGGAAGAGAAAATCTTCATCGGACTTTCATTCAAGATGTTTAGATAAACATTAAAGCACATGAAAGTTCCACTCCGATGAGATACCACCGGCTCTAAAGAATAGAAACTAAAAGCGGAGATGCCAAGGACAAAAATGGTATCCTTACTCCCGAAGGAGAAAAGAAAAAAAGAATCCATAGAATAAGTGAGATAAAGAAGAAAGATTCTGATAACAAATGTGAGGGAAAAATAATGGCGATCCTCAAAGGTAAACCTCACATTTGTCAGAGAAATAATTTTCATCTGAATCCCGGGGTCGAAAACTTTGACAATATTCTTCAAATCATCTTTATCAGGTTCATCTCTAGCTTCTTGGTCCTGAATCTAAAAACACCTCGGGAGGGAGATTAGGAATAGTGTCCTTAATAAGCAAACTCTCAAGATAGATTATGTCTCCCTCCGAGTCATAATAATCGTCCTCAAAATCCGTAGAAACATTAGTTTTATTACTTTAAGTTCCTCAAAATTAAGTTCTTTCGGAGGTAGAGGAGATGATGGATCATCATTTAATAACTTCTCGAGTAGAAGAATGTCTCCCTCCAAGTCAAAGTCGTCATCATCAATTCCTGGTGGAATGGAATCACTTGTAAGACAAGCTTCAATTTCTTCCAAAACGAAATCACCTCCCGGGTCAAAACACTCATCCTCATTAAGCTTGGAAAGAGGTGTGACTAGCAAATCCGGCTCATCAAGTTTAGAAACATAGGAGTCCTCGCTCTCGATGTCCTCTAACACCTCATTAAAAAGAGGATTTACGTCACTAGAGATGTACTCGTCATCAAATTCAAAAAGAGGGTTCGAATAAATTTTAAAATTTTCCTTTGGAACATCCTCCTCAGGAAGTGACTCGTCATCACTAGAGGTAAAAGCATCATTATCATTGAAGAGAGGATTAGAGAAAGTCACAAAATTTTCCCCTAAAACGTCAAGAGGGGAGAATCATCACAAAAAGGCAAATCACACTCACTGTCATTGTCGGATGTATCCTCGGACTCACTTGGGATTGGGACAAGGTCCTCAACACTAGACTTTATGAATTCGTCTGATTCCTTTTCAGGAATAGTGCTAAGATTCTCATCCCCCATGATGAGAGAGTCCTCGGGCTCCATAGTCGGTAAGACGGGTGTGATTGCAATAGACGGAGGTATTTGAGAAAAAATTTCATTCAAAGGAATAGTTCTCTCCTCGTCATCATCGTCATCATAGTAAATAGAATTGAAACGTCGCGAAGGCTCGGCAGTATAAGTACTAAGATTCGCCGCCTACTCTCGTTGCCGAAGCTCTTTCTCCTTAGTGATTTTCTTAATTTCAATACTCATTTTATTGAAATTATCCTTAAGCTCATCAATCTTAATTTCACATTCCCTTCTATAATGAATATCTATTCTCATATTACGATAATCTTCAATCTGAATTTGATTAATCATACTTCGCATTTCCTCTAAATACTGCTGCTTCTGAACCTCCATATCTTGGATACTTATTTCTTGAGGAGGTGATTGATCGATGGGATACTGCGAGGGTCGGTCAAAACTGGAATAGTTAGAATTATAGCTAGGATTAGGCTCAAAGTAGTTTTGATTCATCGGTTGACACTGAAAGCTCTCATGAGGACCCCCACAGTTTTCACAACAAAGATATTGTTGTGGAAAACTCGGTGAATTTTGTGGATAATAATTATCACCAAAGTTTTGATTGTAGCTCGGTTCCTGCTCATAGACAAGCGGTACCCGTGGCGGACAATCAAAACCATAGTGAGAATCGTTCCCACATAACTCACACGAGTATGACTCACACTGGGGCTGTGGAGGATGGTTGAAAAAGTTTGGAGGATCATTGAAAGAATTCGGATTTGGATCATAAACGAATGAATTTCCAGCTCCTGAATCGCATATCGAACAAAATCCATTTCTAAGATTATTTCCACACCACTCGCAAGTACACCATCGACAAAGTAAACCATCTAACGGACCTCCACACCCAAAGCAACCACGTTGGTTGAACGAAGACATATTGATAAAGAATTAAACGATAAAGAAGGATAAGAAAAAAAATTAAACGAATAAGAGGGTAAAGGAGATTATTTTTAGATTTTTGAAAATAACACATAAAAAAAGAAATAATAAAATAATAATATAAAAAAATATAAGAAAAAAAATATTTGTTTGGAACCGAAAGTCAAAAGTGCACGGTAGCTCTCTAGAAAACGCACAAAGAAGGAGGAGCGGGTAGGCGTGAAGCATTTTAATAACCTTCTCATATCGGTTCGAAGTTCGTAGGATCAACCCTCCTTATAACTCTCTTATAGTTTGTTAAACTAAAGGTGACCCGATTAAACAATTAACAACATGATTTCTTTTTTGGGTTTTTTAATTTTTTTGGTATTTTATATACTTTAGGAAAAGTATTTTTGATGTTTTAATAAATCTACAAAAATAAATCAAGAAAAATAAAATATTTTTGTAATTTTTATAAGAAAATGAAAATAATAAAGAAATGTAAAATATATTTTGACAAAAAACGATAACTTCACGCGGAAGGGTCTTCAATGCACTAATCTTCAAACCTTAACGCGATAATCGTAACACACCTCCCCAGCAGCGGCGCCAAAAACTTGATTCAACATATTTAGTCTATATAAAGTATATATATATCCTAAAATACCAAACAAGTAATAGTATAGAGTATCCCGTTTGATATAAAAATTGCTTGAGGACAAACAATATTTTATCTCCCAGATGTCGTATCCCGACGAAGTGTGAATTGAAAATCTTGTTTCGGTTCGTGATCGCGTGCTTGAATAATCAATATTTTGGATTTGCATTCTAAATCTAGTTATATCTACACAAGAAAAACATATAAAGGCACTGGTTAAAAGAACTAGAAATTAAGCAAATTTTAAAAATCCTAACTAACATTTAAATCAATTAAAAACAAAATAACTAACTAATTATCTAAAATGACAATGTAAATTCTAAAAATTTAAAATGCAAATATCTTAAACTAAATGACTTAAACTAATTTTAAAAGACAGAAAATATTTTTAAATTTTTTTAATCTAATTAAACTATTTTTTAAACTAAATAATACTAAAAATTAAATTAAAAATACTAAACTTAATCCTAAAAATTTAAGAAAATTTATAAAAATTCTTTAAGCTAAAAAAGAGGTTTACAAAGAAAAATTACTCAAAAAACTTAAACGTATAAGCTGCTAAAAATCAAATAAGCTGATAAGCTTAAAAACTAAACTAGAATAAGTAATTAATAAAACAAAACTCTAATGAAAAAGTCCCAAGGGCAACTGGTTAAGACGTTGGTGTTGTGAAGGAGAGGTCACAGGTTCGAGTTCTATGACTTCCTTTTTTGAATTTTTTTTAATTTTCTTTTGAAAAAGCTAAAAACTAAGTAAAAATAAGTAACTTTTATGAAGGGCTTAAGGACAGAGCTTATCAATAAGCTAGAAAAAACAATTAAAAGGAAACAACTTGGTTTTCTTAATACTTAGAAAATAAGCTAAATTGTTTTGGCTTTTTGGACTTAATAAGCAACTAGAAATCTAATAAGCTAAAAACAGTCCTAAAGCTAGACTTAGTAAGCACTAAGGACAAGAAAATAGCAAAACAAATAAGCTGGAAAAGCACTTAAAAGCATAAAGACATCAGACCTCTAAAGACTCTTTAAGGACTACTACTACTACTATTTCAAGCTAAGATTAAGCACTAATAAGCAATAGATATTAAGATGAAAATTGAAAACAGATAAAGACTTAAACTTAAATGACTCAAATAAGCTAAATTCAAGCAAATAACTTTGAAAACTAAGCTAGAATATGCAAATGCAAATGACAGATACACTACTTTATTTTTGGATTTTTAAAGATTAATGACTTTTTAAGCTTAAAATTGAGACTCAAAAACTACTTGTGACACACTAAAGACTTAAGACAAATTGAAACCTTACTAAAATAAGCTAAATGAAAGAAAAATAAATCAAAATTAAGCTAGATTCTTGACTTAAATGATCTGCTCATTAAAGACTTTTAAGCACAAATATACTATTACCACTTTTAGACTGTTTTCAATCTAAGATGTTTAAAATGCAACTTCAAAAGCTACAAACTCAAAAAGACGTACATTGATGTTAATAAACTTCATTTAGCTTACAAAAACCATACCTAAAATAGGACTTTAAGAAATTTTGCAAAAATAAGATGTTTGAATAACCAAAAGTCTAGCAGACTTAGGATTTGATAAAACAGAACTCAAAACTTAACAAAACCTATTTTAAACTTATAAAAACAAACATTTAGACTAATTTGGAGCTTATGAAAACTGATTTAAGAGCCAAAATAGTTTACACACTATTTTACCAATTTTAAAGCCCTTATCCCAAACATCCCTTTAAGATATAACATTTCATTTTTAAACCAAGACAGATCATGATAAGCTCTAAAATGCCAAAACAGATTGAGTACTAAGTATATTTAGGACTAATAAGCATAAACTTAGGAAAATTAAGCACTTAATAATAAGATAACCTAATAAGCTAATTTGACTAAAAAAGAGCAGTTTTAATGAAAACTCAAATAAAACAACCTCTAAGCTACAAACTAAACATATTAAGCTACTTTTAAGAATAATAAACACATTTAAGCAACAATAAGCAACAATTAAGCAGATTAATAAGTTGAATAAGAAAATAAGCTAAAATTAGTAAAAGAGAACATACCATGTCCTTTGCTCAAACAAGGACTTAAAGTGCTCTTTATAGCTTATCTACAAGCTCCAGCTTGTTGAAAATAATCTGGTAAAACCCATAAGCCCTTCCATTATTGGCTTATCATCCATTATAAAGCTTATACTGACTTTGCAAGTGATATGAATGAATAGCTTATTCAGTTAAGCTTTAAACAAGCTTAACTAAATAAGAAGTAGCTTATTTGGTTATTCAGAGATTATTGAGCTTATTTAGGTGAAAACTAAACACATTTTATGAATTTTTATAGAAGTAAAGCATGAATTTAAAACACAATTAAAATGAAACTGAAACTTTTATTGATTATAAAGAGATTACAAGGCTTTAAAAAGGAAATTACATCAAAATTAAGCTGGAAATAAGCTAAGCTACTACAATAAGCTACTAAAAACTACTAAAGCTAGATGATTTTTCTTTGTGATAGGTCCCCTCTATTTATAGTAAACGAGAGATGGTTCTAGGCTTGAGGAGTGTCCCATAAGCTTCAATCTCGACCCATGATACATAACCAATCCTCAATCCATCTCTTTGCACCCTTGGATCACCCCCACTTAACTAATCGCAGCCTTTAGGATTGCCAGCGTGGCTTTAGTTATGTCAGACGTGTTAGGCTGGCCTTCTAGAAGGGAATTGATGTGTGTGTGGAAAGGTTTTACCCTGTGTTACTCGTATCAAGTAAAAATGAGAGGGACATGATGAATGAATAGTAACTGGCGCGTGTGTTATCAATGGTTTGACTTGGACAGGCTTTTGACTTGGGCCTTATATCATGGGTTTTTTTATTATGAATTGGGCCAGGAATAATAAGGGTTTTAATGGACTTGGATTTTAGACTTTTATTATAACTAAGGCTTAGGGATTTAGGCTTATATTCTTATCATTCAATTAATAATGGGCTGACCCGGCCCATGAAATGGGTACGGGTTGGCCCATTAATGAATATGCCTTTGGCTTCATTTTTCTCACGCTCTTCCAATCTCATGCTTGTTTTTGTCTGTTTTGGCTTTGTTTTTATCCATTTTTGACATACCCGTTACCTGTAAGACATATTTCATAAGACACACATATAAATGTATTTTTCATATATTATTGATCATTTAAGCTTGTTTTAATAAGGAAAGTTGATATGTGATTAAACACATATCAGGCCCAGTATGCACGGTGTTCAATTTCAAATGACAGGTGGCAGTTCTTTCCATATACGAGTTTGTACGGTGTTGTACCAGTTGGTGTTTTGTAAGCGGTGCAAAAAGCCCACAGAGCGTCATCAAGTTTTCTTGACCAAATAGCAGGATCATCTTTAACAGTCTTTTTAAGAATTCTTTTAAGGGATCTGTTTGTGTTTTCAACTTGACCACTTGTTTGAGGGTGGTATGATGTAGAGAAACGGTGACTAAATCCATATCTCTTCATAGTCTTTTCCATTATCTTGTTACAGAAGTGAGTACCTCAGTCGCTGTTCAGAGCTTTAGGCATTCTGAAACGGCATAATAGTTTCTTCAAGAAAGTGATAACTACTCGGGCATCATTGGTTGGTAAAGCATGAGCTTCGACCCATTTAGATATTTAATTGACAGTGACAAGAATATATTCAAACTTATGTAATTTTAGGAATGGTCCCATAAAGTCAATACCCCATACATCAAAAATTTCACATACTTGAATGTTGGTTAAGGGCATCTCATCACGTTTTGATATATTTCCTGTCTTTTGGCATGCTTCAAAAGGCGAACTAGAGTATGAGCTTCTTTTATTATTGTCAGCCAGTAGAATCCAATGAAACTAGGACCTTTTTAGCGGTTATGTTTGGTCCATAATGTCCACCAATTGGTCCGTGGTGACATTGATCTAAAATGCTACGAGTTTTGGTCCATAGACACATTGTTTAATCATATCGTCAGAACATACTTTGAAAAGATAGGGTTCTTCTCAAAAGTAGTGCTTAAGGTCAGAGAAAAATTTGTTCTTTTGTTGGTATGTCATCCCTTTTGGTATAATGTCACCTACCAAATAGTTTGCAAAGTCTGCGAACCATGGTTCATCTCTGGTGATAATTTCCATAAGGGTTTCTCCAGAAAAGTTATCGTCAACTTCACTGTCATCGCTTGTCTCGTTATTGTCAATCCGAGATAAGTAGTCGGCAGCAACATTTTCTGTACCTTTTTTATCTTTGATTTCTATATCAAATTCTTGTAGGAGTAGAATCCATCGAATAAGACGTGGTTTTGAGTCTTGTTTTTTAAACAGATGTTTAAGAGCTGAGTGATCAGTATGAACAATAGTTTTTGATAGTATAAGATATGATCTAAATTTGTCGAATGCAAAAACTACAGCCATAAGTTCTTTCACAGTTATGGTGTATTTTTGTTGAGTTGGGTTGAGAGTTTTGCTTGCAAAATAGATTGGGTGAAAGTTTTTACCATATCTTTGACCTAAGCAGCTCCAACTGTGAAAATCACTTGGCACAGCACATAAGTTCAAACAAGGAGGGGGGGGGAAGAGGAAGAAAGGGGAATATTGGGGAATTTTTATATAAAGAAAAAGGAGTGGGAATTTAGGGGGATTTTTGAATTAGCTTATTTTATAGAAATTAGGAGAAATATTATTGGGGGGATTTAGGAGGAAAGGGGAAGGATTTTTTTAATTTTATGGGATGATGAAAGAATAAAGATATGATTAAAATTTTTTTTTTTTTTAGGATTAATTAAAAAGTTTAGGAATTAAGAGATTCCAGTTTGGGCTTACGATCACAGGAGCACATGTGAGGTTTTCTTTTAATAATTCGAATGCTTTTTGACATTCATCATCGAATTCAAACGAAGTATCTTTTTCAAGCAACTTAGTTAGAGGTCGGGCAATTTTTGAGAAATCTTTTATGAATTAGTAAAAACTGGCATGTCTAAGAAAGCTTCTAACACCTTTGATATTGGTAGGGGGTGGAAGTTTTAAGATTACGTTGATATTTGCTTTGTCGACTTCAAGTCCTACGCCAGACACCTTATGTCCAAGCACAATTCCTTCTTTGAGCATGAAGTGACATTTTTCCCAATTAAGGACAAGATGAGCATCTTTCCAATGCTGGAGCATTTTATCGAGGTTGTTTAGGCATTTGTCGAAATAGTTTCTAAAGACGGAGAAATCGTCCATGAATACTTCGACTGATTCTTCAATCATGTCGTGAAAGATTGCCAACATGCACCTTTGGAATGTAGCTAGAGCATTACATAATCCGAAAGGCATTCGCCTATAAGCGTATGTACCGAAGGGACATATGAACGTTGTTTTTTCTTGGTCCATAGGATCGATAGGAATTTGGAAATATCCAGAAAAACCATCGAGGAAATAGAAATATTTATTTCCTGCGAGTCTTTCCAACATTTGATTCATAAACAACAAAGGGAAATGATCTTTTGCGGTTGCTTCATTGAGTTTACGATAATCGATGCATACTCGCCAACCTTAACGGTTCTTGTTGGGACAAGTTCATCATTTTCGTTTGTGACTACTGTAATACCGCCTTTCTTTGGTACACAGTGAATAGGACTAACCCAAGGACTATCGGCAATTGGATAATAATACCGGTATCCAAGAGTTTCATGATTTCTTTCTTAACAACTTCTTGGATGTTCGGATTTAACCTTATTTGTTTTTAGAGAATTGGCTTTTGGCATCCAGAAGTTGTATCTTGTGTTTACAGAATGATGGGCAGATACCAGGAATGTCTGTTGTTTTCTAGGCAAATGCTTCTTTATGTTTTTAAGGACAGATACAAGTTTGCTTTTGTTTTGAGCAGAGAGTTGAGATGATATGATTACAGGAAAAAAAGAGGGTTCTTCCAAAAATACATATTCTAAGTTATCAGGAAGAGGTTTGAGTTCAAGATCCGTAGGAGGTTCTTTGAGAGATGTCTTGATTTTATAATCTGTGTTGATGGTAATTTTCTCAAATTTCGATTCTTCTTCATCAGATTCAGAGTCGTAGTTTTCATTTTGCAGCCATTGCTATGAATTTATCGAATTCAGAAAAGAATTATTCTTCGAGAATGGTTCCTTCGATGGAATGGAGGATTTTGCTTCCTTCATCTAGAAGAGCATCAAAATCTTCTTCTAAGATTTCATCGATAACATCGATACTGAAACATGTATCATCGTTTAAATAAGAGTGTTTTATCGTAGAATCGATATTAAAGATCATTCGTTCAGTCCCAACTCTAAGATTGAGTTGTTTTTGTTTAACTCTGTGGAAATCGTAGAGGGGGGGGGGTGGGTGGGGTGAATACGTTTTCCTCTTAAAATCTTAAAAATGTTTCGTATCAAATCACCGATCAAGCGTGATATAATATGAAGAGTGTTCATATAAATTCTATACCAACAATACATATTCACATCAATCCATGACACAAACACAATCAAAACTATATAAGCAACACAACACACAATTGCAAATATAAATATAGAGCGATAAATGCAAGTATAAATGTAAAGAGATAAGTAAAAGGAAATGCAAACCGACATGGGAAGATTATAGTGGTTCGGTCACGAAGAACCTCTTCGCCCTACTCCACTCCCCGAGCACCAAACTCGAGAGTTATCTTCACTAGGTAACAAGCTCCCTTTAGGCGGAGAAAACCATACACAACATTGCTTATATCAATTTCCGACACTAAGCTAGATGTCGAGTTTTAATCTTAGCTAGAATCAATCTATCACGACTTCACAACTTCTTCACTACTTACACGACTTCACAACACAACTTCACAACTACACAACTTCTTCACTTCACAACTTCACTTCACAACTTTCCTACACCTCACAACTTCACTTCACAACTTCACTTCACAACTTTCCTACACCTCACAACTTCACTACACTTCACATCTTCCCTACACTTCACAACTTTACATCACCAAGACACTACCAAGATCATCATGATCTAACATACCTTCTTATGATCACCATGATCTAACTATTACACAAGTTTGGAATACATGAACTCGATCTATACATTGTGAATGTAAGACATGTCACGAATGCACTAACTAAACTACATAACTTCGCATCTTGATGATAGCGAGAGTTCTTCTCTTGCACTTGAATGGATGGATGATTAGATCACATTTAAACAAACTTATAACAAGTTAAGTGATCAAATAAAAAGGTTTGAAAGAAGAGTTTAGATTTGAGAAAAACTATATGCAAAGAGGTGAGAAAATCTGTGGAAACAGTCCACTATTTATAGGCAAAAATATTAATTTTTTATTTGGGCGGTCACCTTAATTATACAAGGGCGGTCTCCTTAATTATGGCCGGTCCCCTTAATTAATTAAGGGGCCCGCCCATTTTTCAGACGCTCCCCTTTTTGTCTTTTTGTGGGGAAGATTTTTCTGAAACTTTCTAGCCGTTTTTGGGTAGAAAATTTGAATTCAAAATATTTATTTTGAATAAAACATTTCTTATAAATACAAAAATGTTTTGTATATGTTTTAAAAGTGTTTGTCCCATTTTGTAAAAAATGTAAGGTTTGGAAAATAAAAAATTTATTTGACTCGATTCAACAACTTAAAGGGTTTGTTTGTCATACCTTTAAGTGATTTACAGGCGTGTGAAAAAAAAAACTTACATTTGTTGTTGAAGAAAACTTGAGACGTCGAAAGATGTTGACGTATGAATTGATGATTTGTGATTACGAGTAACTTAAGCACTTTACGTTTTGTGTTATAAGTTACATGTTTGTCATCACAAAAACATGAAGAGAATGTATAGATTAAATAACGTAATTTTCCGACCCAACAAACACCACCTATTATTATGAATGATAAAAAATGTAAACATAACTCATAGTAAAATGTATAAGATGTTGTTTACACTTCTTCTCCCCCTTTGTTGAAATAAAAAAGTTGGACACCAAGAACGAAGACTTTTACTAACACTTTAACCTCTAATCAAAGAAGCGAGCCTTGCATCATCCCTAAAGTGAAGACTTGATCAATCTATCCCTTTTTAAATAATTACATCCCGATGAACATTGACTCAAGCCGGAATCCATGGATCAAATTAGTTGCAAACTCTTAACCTACATCAATGGTTAGTTTTGCGCAACAAAAAAAAATATATAAGGATGAAATACACATATCAAGAAATGTGTAGATGTCTTAAATCGTTGCAAACGTAATGGCTTGGACATTTGTAAATACTCCCCCTTGATGTATGCTCCCCCTTGATTGGGCCACCAGGAAATCAAGTAACTAAAAAGTGCTACAAAACAAAGTTAGTAGAAAAATACACACACACACACACACATAGAATATATATATATATATATATATATATACATATATATACACACACACACATATATATATATATATATATATATATATATATATATATATATATACATATATATAAATATATATAGTATATAATATTATATAACACACACACACACACACACACACACATATATATATATATATATATATATATATAAAACTATATATATGAAATCGTAATGATGATGATAGATATATATATGCAAGACACTTAGTGGGGAACAAATCATGTATGTTTTAGGTATATGCACTCTAAAGTGTGGCACTAAAGACAACAACCTAAATAAAGAAAAATGATGAATGCTTAATTCATGAAAATGTTTAGGAACCAATGATAAGATTCGACTTATACATGCTTAAGGACTAAGACTTGACCAACAAGTCTTATTATGAGAATGACTCCTTCCAAGATGTCATATGGATAAGAAGTATTGTGGGTTTGAATAGACTAAGGATTGTATTGAGAGATTCCTAAATCCTCAAGGTTTCTTTGTTAAGCATTATGTATGCTTTTCATGTTTGGGGTGTTTAAGGATAAACATTATCGTAAGACTTTAGGTCGAACTAAATGTTGATGATAAGGATGATTTGTTGAGGAAACATAAACGAAGAAGGATGAGCGTAAATGGAAAGGGAAAAGTGTGTGACTATAGATTGTTGGGTGTTTTGGGGGGGGTTGGTTTGTTAATGTAGATGAAAAAGGTGAAAATATGAAAATGTAAAGAAAGTAAAAAGACGCGACATTGTGATGACTCAACAAGTGGAGTAATAAGTGAGAGTAAGAGGGTTATTTCCATTGAGTTGGGTGCTTGAGTTGGAGGTGGTGGAGGAACTTTAGGAGGGGGTGACAATAGAGGGTTTAGGTAGCCATTTGTGAAAGGAGATGATGAAAGAGTTGGTGATTTTGGTGTGTAGTCAATTGAAAAGGATGAGGTGTCTTTGGTAGATGGAGTTTTAGAGGGTGCATTTGGAGCACTAGGAGATGATTCGTGAAGCTTGGGTGATGGGGTTATAGTGTCTCCATTTGTCAAGTCAATGAAGAGTTGTTTTGGTGGTATGATGGTGATTTTTGGTTTCTTTAATGGTTTAATATCATCTTTGTGTTCTTTACTTGCTCAAAAGCGGAAATGAATAAATGAAAGACATGATATTATGATGACTCAACAACACTTTGAAGATTTAATATCTTCTTTGTGTTCTTCACTTGTTAAACAGTGGAAATGATTTGATAAGACGCATTCACGAAATTTATTTGCATTTGACAACATAGGCACACATGCTTATGAGTGTCGGGATATAAGGATGAGATACATTTCATTACGAAATTCACTTTCTTTTGATAACATAGGCACACATGCTTATGAGTGTCATGATATAAGGATGAGACGCATTTCATTACGAAATTCACTTGTGGGGAATGGTTACATGGTGAATCTTCTTGTGAAAGTGACAGGTGGATGAATCGAGGTTGATAATAGTAAGGATGATTTGGTTTTTCATTTCACTTTTGGTGATTTGGGGATGTACTAGAACTAGTGATCACTAACAAGAGTGAATAAAAGTTATGAGGTTTGAGTGTATGGTAGAAGTGTATCTTGTGGCGTCTAGTGAATAAGAATCACCTATGTGAGTTCTTGAGAGTGTTTGGTTAGAGGATATATGTGAAGATGTGTGTTTTCCGTTCCTTTCTAATTCGTGCTCATCCGGACATAAATTGTGGAATAAAAAGAATAAATGAAGAGAAATAAAGACGGAAGCGATGAGCTTGTCAATGTCATGAAAGATGACGGTTAGCATACGATGAACTTCATCCACGAAGTTATGTAGCTCTTCTCGAGTATTGCGAATGTTCTTAGAACAATCACACGGTGAGGTGCGCGGTTGTCATAAAGATGGTAGCGGAAATGTGGCAGGAAAATATTAACCAGCTATATAATAATAGAGGTGTGATTAAGGTTTTTGTGAAACGAATTCGAGATGAACAATGAGACGAATTTTTTTTGATGAAGATATTTGCTTTTGGACATTGTCACGAAGGAAATGACGGCGAATTATGATGAGTTTTCTATCCTAAGATCGATGGATAATGTTCGATCCTCATTGTGTATGAGGTGAGCATGACGATAAACCATCGTGACATTCCTAAGAGAATGGAAAGGACTAACGGAAGTGAAAGTACTTAGTCTTAAGGCGTGTATATTAAAGAGGCTACGAACCACTTATGTAGAAACTCGTAAGACCTTTGTCACGCGAAGGTTGATGCAAGCTTTTAGCTTTGGGAAGAGCATTTTAACATATGTTGTTAAAAGGCTTGAATATGAACTTTTGGATATGACCTTTAACGTTTGCGATGGCAAGTTAAAGATACTTGAATACTTCGGATGAAATATTTAAGTTGTCAAACCTACTTGGAGGAATGTTAGATATGTGTCTAACTTTTCTTTGACGAAAGAGTGGATTATTTGGAATAAGGCGAGATGATGATTAAGGGAATGTGTAGGTGAAGACTCTAGGAGATATAAGACGAGATCAATGTGTAAGACTCTATGGCATTTAAACGTTAATTGTCATATGTTAAGCTAATATAGTGTAGGTGTACAATTAACACATAAGTCATGTAAAATGACGCATACAAAACATGATAATTTTAAATGTAATCGTCATGTAAAACATGTTAGCATTTAGCATTTAGGAGCATGTGTCATTTAGATAAACTAAGAGATAAATTATCTAAATTGCTAGAGAAAGACAAACGCCTTTATAATAGACATGTATTCAATAGCTTAGCAATTAAACATTGAGCATCAAGACATATAATTGCATTACATGGGAACAAGTAATCATCTTGAAACATTAAAGCACATATGTGAGGTGCATTGTGTCTAGATTGACTAAGGAAAAGCCCAATTTCTACGTGCTTAGTGTGTACTCCTAATGAGATACAAAGTCTATCGATGTAGACTATCATTAGGCATATTTAGGAAGAGCCATTTAATCAAATTAGAGAATGAATATGAGACTATCACTAGTGGTGCTCAATTCAGGCTAAACACGACCATTTTTATAGGTTATACACCGAACCCAACTTCACTC
>BQNB010021092.1:0-64669 GCA_026074375.1 Tanacetum coccineum | reverse complement strand
GATACGTTAATCATGACAGGGTTGTTCGTATCTAGGTCTTAGGATGAAGTCCCGCCTAAGTCTTAAGAATGATATGCCGCCTCAAGATAAGCAGTGATTGCACTAAAACAAACAAACCAGTATTTAATCGGATTTAATATGGCTAATACAATTTTCTATCAATTGGCTTGTACCGCTCTTTTATTTTCTGTTTATCTGCTTTTGTGCTTATTGTGTATTGAATTGATTATTTCCACAACTAAACCTATGCCAGTCTCTCAGGCTGAAAATCCCCATTTATCATTAGAAACACGTATAACATAGGTTTAACCAGTAACTAGAATAACATAGACTAATTAGATTAATTAAAATACTGATAGAATATAAGGTTAACGTTCGCTCTTAGTGTTTGACACCCTACTTACCACGAAACTACCACCGATCTGGTACACTGCCTGTTAAAGTGTTGTTTTAGGTTAAGTCGGCTAAATATAAATGTAAAACTTGGTAATCATAAATAAACCTACACACAACGACACATCAAGTTTTTGGCGCCACTGCTGGGGAGTGAAATAGTTTAACCTTTAAATTTTATTAATATTTCTAACCATTAATTAGTTTAGCTTAGTGTAATCTAATTAATTTAATTCAATTTGTATTGAATTGCTTGTTTAATTGTGTGTTTAAATTATCACATTATTTAATTATTTTTAAAAGTATTTTGTTCTGATTGATCACCTGATACGGCATATCCACCAGTTGGATACGACATATCAAACCTTCTACCCAGAACAACGTATTGAATTCTATAGTCAAAACAATGTATTCTGTTGACGAGGTGTCATTTTATAAACTTTTTCGGGGTCGTTTAACCCCCTAAATCATGCATTTATGCCCAAAATAGGTACTTAGTCGTTCCTTTTTAGGTATTTAGCATTTGGAAGGCATTGGAGAAAATACATGACTTGGGGCTCATTTAGAGAAGAACGGACAAGACTATGAACCTATACCAACATTTTAAGATTATGTTATCAGGCAAGCTAGGGACGGAGTCACCAAATCACGTGAAAGCATTACAACTTATCCTATGATGGTGTCATAAGATCTCATGACGGCGTCAGCCCGCACGACCCAACCCAAGATCTAGAATATTCTCTTTCACGACGGCGTCATGACTAAACGCGGACACCGTCATAATCAATTGATCATTTATATACAAATCCGTTTTAGGTTTTAAGTGTGTAAACTTTAGTGTAAAGTTTGGGCGATGAACCTAGTTCATTTGGCAGCTATTTAGGACAATTTTAGGGCTTCAAAACCCTATTTACCTTCACTTTTTTCAAAAAAAATTTCATGTTTTAATCAAGTAAGACTATCATTAATCATTCAAATATGTCTGTTGTTTGATTCCTATTTGTTCGTGCTTATATCTCTTTTAACATGCTTGGCTAAACCCCTTTATTGTTGTTCATTTAGATTTGTATGACCTAGATTGTACGATCTTAGTGGTGCTGCTTCTTGTGATGAATTGCATGTTTGGTATTAGAAAAAAAGCTTTTGTATGTATTGCTGTTGATATGTCTAGGAAAACATGATTGTGTAGAAAGGATACCATGGGTAACAGTCTTCATAATACCTTTCCCCTTATATGGTTGACACACTCTTAATATATTTCAAATGCCATTAATTAACTCTTGGAGGCCGGGTAATAGTCTTCATACTACCTTACTATGTGTTTTGCCTCAATGGAATATTAAATAGACGGCGGGTTCGTGTAATTTGTTCATGACTTAGGAAATAGTTACATAAATCATCACAAGTTTGCAAACTTAACAACACTAGGAGAAAGCAAATCTAGGGAGTACATACCATGATTATTGAATACATCTTTTATTATATTGTTATCACCAGTAGCGTTGTTTATTATTTAGTTTAATAGCTAAAACCAACCAACCTCTCAAACATATGACTTTACTGCTTCCATAAAACATAAAAATAAAAAAATAATCTCCCCTCAACCCTTAGAATTCTGTTAGGCCGTGATCAAGCCTTCCCAACATATTCCCCTAGAGAACGATAACAACCCCCGGGTCTTGCCTATACTACTACTACAACGGTTAGGTAATCTGACTAGGGAGTTGTAAAACTTCTTGTAGAAGTCCCTTACGACAACCGCATCAAGTTTTTGACGTCGTTGTGTGGGGAATAGTTAGATTTTGATCATAGTTTAGCTTAGTTATACTTGCTTGAATCCTTTAGTAGATTTAATTCTTCACGATTATTAGCATTTCTTTGTAGTCTATACTCTTCTTTGTGTGCTTGTTTGTAATCTCCATTGACTATTCCATCCATCATTATGGAGAATGCGAATCCATCTAGTTCCACCTCTAACATTGGGTTTCTTGGCCTCAAGAAAAAAAAGGAAATTGAATCATGGCTTGAGGATAGCAAGACCGTTGACCCATTAGTCAATTCAGATGATATAGAATACTTCGACACATCCCCCACCTTAGAGGAATTAGAATATCATGAGTGGCTCTTGAAATACCCCAAACCATTTTGGGTTAAGCAAAAGCATAAGAACGGAAAACTTAAATATCATTATGATCTCCTGCATGATTGGGTACATTTCCTCAATAAGGAAAGCTTACATCGATCCAAAATCACCAGTTAATGCTACGTCTAAACAACATTACAATGGGATCATGAATAAAAGGCTTGAGTCGAGACAGAAACCATCCAACCCTAGTAAGGACAACAACTTTATAGGAAGAGTCAAGGGTCTAAATTTTTTTTAGGAAACTTCACGTACGAATGTAGTTTCATGATTTTAGAGGATACCGCTAGCATTATAGACCACCACCTAGGAGAAGTGGTATTTGAAAAACCATTTGTAGAAATAACTGGTCTTGTTTATAATCAAAAAAAGGGAACGGTCACTTTTGAAATAGATAACGAGAAGATCACATTCATGATGCCTCATAAGATGGAAACATTTAATCATTTAGACTTTTATGATGTACACACTGATTCCATAACACCAATTGTCCTTGAGAACAACAATGACCGTGGGAAAACCTATTACTCTGATAGCCTAACTCTAGGACCCGAATATAAGGAAGACGAAAGCATAAGCAAGGAAATTTGACACCTAATGAAATTGGAAAGAGATGCTAAGAGGACAATTGGAGAAGTCAGTAAAGGAGTGTGACTTCGAGTTTGACTACTAAGACTCGTAAATAAAGAAAATCGATTTTTGGGAGGCAACCCAATATTTACTTTTCCCCGCATATTAGGAGTGTCTTGTGTTTTAACTCTTTACTATTTGTTTTGTTATGTTTGAATTATTTTGTAATCATGCTTTGTTTGTTTGTAACTTTGTCTTATTTGCAATCAAAGGTATTTTGCAACAAAATAAGTGTAGGGGAAATATCTGGATTTTTAGAACCAAATTCAAACATTTAAAATAAATTATTTAGATTAATTCGAGTCAAATCTCAGATTTTATGCATCTATTTGTACAGGAGTTAACCTATGGAATCAAGTGCATGAAATTTTTCATCAAAAACAAAATTTTCGTTTTCACAAAATGTAGAGACGACGTCATGATTTACACGCAACGCCATCACCACGACACTTGTGACGGCTTCAGGATAATCTTAACGGCGTCAAATGCCCAGGTCCAGAAAACTTAAAAATTTTAATTATTTTTGAAATTGCTTGCACAACATTTAAAATATATACTCTTCTTTTATAAACCTGCAAAACCAACGAGTTTGACAATTCTCTCATCCTATTTTTACTACTTTATCGAGTCAAACCGAATTTCACATTCTATATTATTATATCGCACATTTTATGCTTGGTGTAGTTGTCTTTGTCTTTGATTACAGGTTATATTTGATGAGAAGAATCTTGGAAGTTCTTAGGAAGTTTCAATGGACGATTCTTTGAGGACGATTTAACCAGTTATCACATGTTTCTTCTCTATTGTTGAGCAAACCAGGGGAGTACTAGTTTCTTTTACTTGTTTTCTTTTCCCTTTATTCATTTTTATGGGTACTTCTATAGAGCATTGAGGACAATGTTCAACTTAAGTGTAGGGGGAAATAAGCCTTAGAAACTATTCTTTCATTTTCCATTTGCTTTGTCCTTAAAATGTTTAGTAATATATCGAAACATAGCATAAGAGGTAATTTTGACCAAAATTTATGACACATACCGACGAAAACCGAGTATTAATAGCGTCTCATGGATAGGAATTAATATGAATAGCACAAAAACCTCTGATATTCCACACCAAAATGTAAGTTGCTTCTTAGATCTATAGGAATTTAGGTATCTATTATTGACACCCAAGATAGTTTATACCTTTAGCTTTCTCGAGTTAAGGAGTGATCAGTCATATGTATTATTCTGCGTTATGGATTTTATCGTGTGGTCTTTGTGCCTTTTCTGAGCTTGAGATCGGTCGTTAAATATTATCTGAGTGTACCGGTTAGTATATTAAATTCTAGAACTTGTTATTGTGATGCATCCTGAGACCGCATAGTAAGTATTAGGATTTGCTTGATAAGAGGCACTAGGATTAACCCATGTTTTAAACCTGTAATTGTTATGATGGTCACACCGATCATATAACTATCCCATACCCTTGCCATGCACTCATTTTTAGTGCAAGATACCCCTAGTACAACCCTTCGAGCCTATCCTTTTTCACGGTTCTCGTAATTTTCTGGTGGATTCCAATTATAATGAACGATCATTTGTCACACTTTAAACCAATCGTTACACCTAAAATCGCCTTAGCCTACCTTTAGTAACTCACTTTTAGATCATTATTGTGTTACCCAAGTTAATTATTGGTATCCACGGTTGCTATAGTCCTTATCCTTGTAAATACAGTTTTGGGACGATTGGGATTCATGGTAGTATTTATTTTGCTGAAGAATGGGAAGAAAATTTAAGTACAATTCCTCTATATGTTGTAGATGTCTCCTTGTTGTTTTGTTTTTATTTTTTATTTTATTTATCCCACCTCATTGGATAATAGTTAGATTTAAATATTCGATCATGTAAAGGCTTAAGTGTCGGGGTACAGTGTTGTAAACCCAAGTATTTAATGTAAAGCTTCGGTGTCATGAGCTTAGGAAAACGTAATTACTTTTATGATGTTTGCATGTGTTGCAAAATCATACACTTGGAAATCTTGTGGTCCTACCATTGATTTACATAAACCTATGAATTCACCAACTTTATGTTGACGTTTTAAGCATGTTTTTCAAGTCAATAAGGCACGAGGTGCGATGATACATTGGAAGTAAATAATTGAAGAGTCAACACTTAAGATTTGGGGTCTTATTACATTTTGGGGACAATTGTTATGAACCAAAATCTTTATTTATATTGTTGAACAATTTGAAGCCGTGGGCATATGTAACAAACAAGTATTTTGTTAATCCAATGTATCTTTTTCAAACGACACGTTTAGTAGTCGTTATCAGATCTTGTGCTATTGATCCGTAAATGTAACGCCCTCGGATATTCAACATTCCACTGCGTACTCAGATTTGAGGGTATTACAGAAACTCATTTAAACCTCATCATCAAACCGATAGGTTAAAGATAAAACAAATTCCAAGAATATGATTATCTTCTCTAGGACAACATCTCTTCATTCATAGTCTTTGATTCATTTATTAAATCTAAGATCTAATTGATGAGGTGTCATTTTATACACTATTTCGGGGTCATTTAACCCTTTAAATCATGCATTTATGCCTAAAATATGTACTTAATCGTTCCTTTTCAGGTATTTAGCATTTGGAAGGCATTTGGAGGAAATACACATGACATGGGCTCATTTGGAGAAAAAACGAACGAGATTACGGACCTACACCAACATCTCTCAAGATTATGTTCTCAGCGGCTGGAGACGGCGTCACAAAATACACGCGACGCCGTCACAACTCATCTCATGATGATGTCATAAGATTTCATGACGGCGTCAGCTCGCACGACCCAGCCCAAGATCTAGAATATTCTCTTTCACGACGGCATCACGATTAAAATGTGACGCCGTCGCAGCGATTTATCTATATATACAAATCCGTTTTTAGGGTTTTAAGTGTGTAACTTTAAAGTAAAAAAGGGAGATGAACCCTAGTTTGTTTGGCAGCTTATTAGGAAAATTTTAGGGCTTCAAAACCCTATTGTAACTCCTTCAATTCATGCTTTAATCAAGTAAGATTTTCTTAATCATTCAATATGTCTTGTTGTTTGATTATTTATTGTTCTTGCTTTATCTTTAACATGCTTGGCTAAACTCCCTATTGTGTACATTTATGATTGTATGAAGCCTAGAATGTAGATCTTAGTGGTGTTGCTTCTTGTGATAAATATGCATGTTAGGCTTTAGAAAACCAGCTTTTGTCTGTATCGCTGTTGATATGTCTAGGGAAACATGATTGTGTAGAAAGGATACCATCGGATAACAGTCTTCATACTACCTTGCCCCTTATATGGTTGATCCACTCTTAACCTATTTCAAATGCATTTAATATACTCTTAGGGGCCTTGTAATAGTTTTCATACTACCTTACTTGTGTGTTGCCCTAACAGAATATTAAGTAGATGGCAGGTTCGTGTAATCTGTTCATGACTTAGGAAATAATTACATAGATCACCATAAGTGTGACAAAGCAACAACACTAGGAGAAGCAGTCTAGGGAGTAATACATGATTAAATGAATACAATCTCTTTATTATATTGTTATCACCATTAGTGTAGATTATTATTTAGTTTAATAGCTAAAACCAACCAAACCTCTCAAACCTATGATTTTACTGCTTTTTATAAAATATAAAAATACAAAAATAATCTTTTCTCAACCCCTAGAATTCTGTTAGACCGTGATTAAGCCTTTCTAACCTATTCCCCTAGAGAACGATAACAACCCCCGAGTCTTGCTTATACTACTACTACAGCGGTTAGGTACTCAGCCTATGGAGTTGTAAAACTTCTTGTAGAAGTCCCTTACGACAACCGCATCAAGTTTTTGGCGCCGCTGCCAGGGAATAGTTAGGTTTTGATCATAGTTTAGCTTAGTTCTACTTGCTTGAATCCTTTTAAGTAAGAATTTTATTTCCGCATATTAGCTTTCTCGTAGTCTATCTTTTCGTTGTGTTAACTGTTTCATAATCCATTCTCGTCAACCACCATGGGAGACGAGAATCCTATCCGTACTCTTGGAGACTACTCCAAACCTAGCCACGAGGGCAACAGGAATACCATTGAGCTCCCCGTAGGGAACAACGTGGTACCTCTTTGATCTAACACCATCCGGTTGGTGCAAAATAGATGCTCATTCCACGGACTTCGGTCTGAGGATCCAAACCAGCACCTCAAGGATTTCTTAAAACTAGTGGACTCACTTGACCTTGATGGTGAAAATAGGGAAAGAACGCATCTGGGTTTATTTCAATTTTCCCTTCGCGATCAAGCTAGCAATTAGTTTGAACATCTTCCAGCAGGATCCATCACCACATGGGAGGATCTTACTACTCGTTTCCTTGCTTAATTCTTTCCACCGGGAAGGACCGCAAAACTCTGCAATGATATCCTAATATTCCAACAACATCATGGAGAATCTATATCTGAAGCATTGACTCATTTCAAGGACTTACTTCCATTTTCATAACAGAGTCCATAGGCACAAATGAGGTAACCTGTTTGTAAACACTATCAAACGTCTCCTTAACTTCATAAAAGCTCTTTCCCTTGAAGTGTTCCATCTTGTATCCTGCCATATTCTTCATATATGTGCACATAGTCTTTTCTTTCCCCCGAGAACATGTTTGAGGTTTATTTCTGATTGCCTTATATCGCTGTGCAGCTTGTAGCTTCTTTCTCTTGTCAATGAGATCTCCAAGTAGTCTTGCCCTTTCTTCAATGGATAGACTTTCCCTTTCTTCCTCTAACAGTTTCTGAGCTAGATCCTCATCTGCTTGTATCTGAGCTTGAACATCATCCCAATCAATATCAGCAACTGGTTGTATAGCTTCATCTTCAGTACACACACAACAACACATGGGGGGGGGCGGGGGAGGAGGGGGGGTAGCTCTTCTTTGTTCTACATTAAACTTTGCTTCTTTTCTGCATTAAATATTTCTATTCTCTTCTTCAATCCGCAACTAACTTCGAGCTAATTCTTTCATCATGCTCATCTGAATTTGAACTCTCTTTATTGATCTTCTTTGGTTTCTCAACACTTACATAATAATGGCTTTTACCTTATCCCTTTTAGTAGTTTCACTTGATGAAGGAATAATGATGTTAACTTATTGAACCATACCAGCAGTACTAACTGACAATAATGCACCAGCAGTACTAACTGATTCTTCAGTAGTACTAAATATCCTACTAGCAGTACTAACTCCTTCACTGCCGGTACTAACTGCTCTTCTTCTTCTAGTATAAGTGTTGACATTTTTCTTAGCTGCATCTGTAAAAACTTTAGCTGCACTAAGAACTCCTAAGTAATCTTCATATTGGTCTTCTTGACTACTAACCTTTATAGGAGTAACCAAGTAAATTCCTATATCTTGATCAATTCTTTCAGTCCTCCTAGCTCCCTGTTTGGGAAGTAGCCTTCGAACCCAGTCCTCATCCATCTAATACTCTAATCTTTTGGCTCTCGCTACTAGCTTGGCTTGTCTTGACCGAGTCATGCTCTAACTTCTTGCACCTTTTATTGATAAGTTTTAGTTAAAATGCAAGCATCATAACGTTTAATTTTGTTTTGCTTTAATTCTTGTCGTCTATAAAGCTTTCTACTATAGTCTGTTCACAATTTTGTGTACATAGAAACGTCAATTTATGTAGTGTCATACTACACTCATCACTTCCAAGTGTGTGACCTCCTAGGAGAGGTGAATCATGGGGCATGGTAGGCGACTTAAAGATGTTACCACTGCCCTGTCATGCATCTATGATAGAGATAGTAGTGGCGGCCCCTCCATGAACAACATCCATACTTGTGAATGCAGCCTCATCTGCTACATTGGTGTGAGTAGGAGAACTACTGGTTGAGAAACCTCAGTTGCCTAACTAGTTGTATCCTTGAGGGTGAATGAAAGTTGTGGTTATGGGTTGTTAGATCACCTTAGGTGGTGATGGGAACCTCAACTAGGACTCCTTGATCCTTCATCCCCAGTAAAATTGACCTTGAACAAGCATAAGGTTGGAAAAAAAAGGAATGTCCACCCCCCAGTGCTTAGCCCTTGGAAGCCCTTCTCAATTGCAAAATTGTTATTGTGTGAGGGTAGAGCAATATAAGTTCTTTTGAGGTAGAAGATGTCTCCTTATGCTTGTTTAAAATATTTGAATAAAACTTGGATACATTAAAAATTTAGAACTTACTATATAAGTTTTTCACCATGCCTTCAAAAATCATTTTGGAAAAGTTGAAAGTCCTGTTTGTGGCCAAGCAAATATGACAGTTGCTATATTGCTACTAAATTGTTCCCAGACAGTCTTCTTAGGACTTAAACAATGAAGAATGGTATGGATTAAGAATCTCCATTGAGGGGAAAAGTGACCCTTTTGGAAGGTCAACTTGTTAGAGTTGGAAACATACCTCATAAGTGCAAGTGTTACAAAATTTCAATAAATTAGTAAAGTAGTAATCCAATCTCAGATTACTCTAACTTAAGATGCCTCCTGATAGATGCCTCAGAAACAAGCTTGACTTTCCCATCTATTGTAGCAGTGATTTGTACTTCTCCAGAGTCTAGGGTGTTTGCAGTAGCAGTTTGCCAAAATTGTTGGATGAGTGAAACATGGATAGTAGGATTTTCAGTGAGAGCATACTTTATGTAACTTGTATTGAGAAAATCCACTATCTGGTGGAAACCCTCACTTCCCTCTATTTTTTGCAAGTAAGCGACCATGTTGTGTGTATCACAGAACTCTAAATTAGCCATTGTTGATTGTAAAAAGGTTGATTGAGGTTTGGGATAGGTGCGGTTGTGAGAGTATGTGAGTTTGGAAAAGTTAATTGAAATATTATAGAGAGAGCTTAAGGTTGTGATTGGAATGACTTAATAAGATTGAATCTTTATCTAAAGAAAGTTTATAAGGGAAAGAAAGAACAATGATTATTCCAAATTAAAGACCCCAAGAAAGCAAAGGTTAAAAGTCATCCCACACATCTTCACACCTAAAAAATAAGTAAATACAGTTAAAACCTCAAACCGTACTAACGTAAACCAATCCTACCAAAGTTTATAGCACTAACAGTACAAAGTAGTAGCCTAAAGAACTAATGTTAATTTTGACAAACAAAACAAAATATGCCCAGCAGTACTAAGTAAAAACCCTAGCAATATTAACTTTAAAGATAACTAGTTTTATACCTATAAATATTGTTCCAAAACAATTTTCCATTACCAATCTTGAATCTCACAAAAGCTCTCTTTCTGTATTATAATCTCACTTTATCACATCAATTCATTTACTCACTTAGTCACTCTTTCTGTTTCTGTTTTCACACAACTCTCTTTAATCACTCTTTCTTATTAATTACAATATCAGAACAGTTTTATACAATACCATCAATTCCATTTAGTTTCATGCTGTCCTCCCCAATTCTAATTGAGTTACTCTTAGAGAGGTGTAATCAATGACTGTTTAATGCATCCCATCAAACCAAGTTTAAGCATATTGTACCCCCAATAAGGTAACTTGGAACTGGACCACTACCTGAACTAGTGTCCCTGAGGAAAAGGGTTGCATTAAAGATGTTTCCAATAATTGCGGTCCTAATTTATGTTACCATTGTCCCCTAACTCTTCTTCTAATCTAAGAAGCAGTATGGCAGCCCTTTCCATTACTGTCTTCCCCAACTCCTTATAGACAGTCTCATCTACAGACAATGGAAAATAAGAGCCACATACTAAAGATATCATAGTGGTCCTTTTGCTTTCCTAGGTTTAAGGATCACTCTTGAGTTTAGATGATGATAAAATAATGATAGGTTTCTTTATTAGTAGAGTTGACCAAGTTGATTGTATGTTATGGATCAGTGGGTGTCCTGACCCATCACCTAACTCTGCTATAATGTTACATTCCCTTTCATCCAATCTTAATTTACCTCCCCTCAAATGATACTTTAGATATTAAGTAATCCAATGCTAGCAATCAGAAAGTTAAATCTGTCAAAACATCAAAAGCCTTGGTGAGAAGATCTGCAACTTTGTGTCTTTGGTGAATTTGATCACTTGAAATGACTTCTTCTCCACAAAATCTCTAATGAAAAAGATTCCTTATTTCAGTGTGCTTGTTTTAGAATGGAAACATTAGACGTTCTTCATAATAACAAAATGGTGCTTTCATTATCAATGTAAATCTTGGTGTTCATGAAGTTGAACCCATAATCAAGCATTTAATTTTGAATCCATAACACCTGGCCATAACAATTAGCAGCAACAACATACTCTGCTTCACTAGTAGAGTTGGCAACTATACTCTGCTTCTTACATTGCCATGAAATCAACCTTTTGCCAAGAAATTGACAACCTCCTGTTGTGGATTTCCTGTCAAGGCTAGCTCTAGCATAATCACTATCAAAAAAGGCTTCCAAGTCAAATGGTGAATCTCTAGAATACCAAAGGCCCAATTTAGGCTGACCTTTTAAGTATCTAAAGATCCTCTTCACTGCATGCAAATGTAAGACTTTAGGAGTAATTTGGAACCTTGCACAAGCACAAACATCAAACATTATGTCAGGCCTAGAAGCTGTTAGGTACATCAATGATCTAATCATTGATTTGTATAAATGAACATCAATATCTATTAGCTTCTCATCCTTGAATACAATGCCTTATTAGACTCTATTGGAGTGCTTGTTGTCTTCACAGTAACAAAATCAAACTTCTTCAATATATCAGCCACATATTTGTCTTGGTTAATGAAGATTCCATCCTCTTTCTATTGTACTTATAATCCTAGGAAGAAAGTGAGCTCCCCCATAGAACTCATTTGGAATCTCTTGTGCATCATCTGCTCAAACTCAACACATAAAGACTCTTATGTAAACCCAAAGATGATCGACAGCAACATACACCTGTACAACAGGAAAATCAACCTTTTGTCCTTACTTGAAGAACAAATTCTTATCTATAGTGCCTCTTCTAAATCTATTTTCATAAGTTGGTAGATAAGGTCCTCAACCAGCCTAGGGATCTTGAGTAAGACCATAAAACATTTTCTACCTTATAAACTTTGTCAGGAAACTATGGATCTTCAAAACCAGGAGGTTGGCACACATACACCTCCTCTTCAATAGTACCATATAGAAAGGCACTCTTCATATCCATGGTACACAATAAGCCCCATAAATGATGCATAGGACGAAAATAACCTGATTGCTTCAATCCTAGCAACAGGAGAAAAAACCTCATCATAATCAATTCCTTCTTCTTGGGTGTAACCTTGTGTCACCAGTCTTGCCTTGTTTCTAACTACAATTCCTCTCTTATATTTCTTGTTTCTATACACCCACTTAGTTCGAGGGCGGGGGGGGATAGTTGCTGGGGTTGCATTTAGGAAGATCCACCAGAGTCCAAACCTTTTGATGTTTAAATTGCAAAAGCTCCTCTTGCATTGCTTCTATCCAGCTTAGATCTGTCAAAGCTTGAATTACCTTTTTGGGTTTATTTTGAGAGAGAAAACAGACAAATAAGAAGTTCTGATAATCTTTGTGATTTGTTCTTCTCTGCTTGCTAATGTAGCTGACCATAGCATTTTCTTCAGAAAAATTGATCATTCTCCTTGTTTGAGTTGATAAGTTTAGGTCTCCAATATTCTGGTCTTTAGGATGATCTTTGTGAATTCTGGTTGTGGGAATAGGACTCGCATTAATGGTTGTCTCCAAATTGTTGAGGTCAGCCTCTGCAGCCACATCTTCATCATCATATGCTTCATCAAATATGCCAGTTTCTTCCAAAGATGGCATATTTAGATCATTAGGACTAACAATATTAATATTTAGACTACCAATTGTTTTATTTTTTTTTTATATTAATAAATGTACTGGCAGTATTAAAACCTTGGTCCTAGCAATATTAATTATCTTGAGTACTACTATGTCAGTCCGTTTCTTGATCATCACTTCCACTTACTTTATTTACACCTTCATCTCATTTGCCTGGTACCTCATCAACATCCTTATCATCTGAGCTCTGAGTACTTGAAGAGAGTGGTGAAATCGAAGGTATTAATAGTAGCAGTATGTATTCATGATCATGTGCTTTCCGCCTATCACACTTAGCATTGCATTAACATTTGTTTTTATACTTGCATAACCATTAGTTTGATTTCCTGCAGTAACTGTCTCATAATTCATAGATTTTGTCAGAGAATCAATATCAAAGAGCCATTCTGGACCACTCCCTACAACATTAAATTTATTTTCTAGAAATTTAATATGAAGGTTCTCTTCAACTTTCCTGGTTCTAGTGTTAAATACACTAGAATGCCTGTACTATTTAAAAGAGTATCCAACCAAGAACCCCTCATCAGCCTTCCCTTCAAATTTGCCTAGTTGATCTAAGGTATTCAAGATAGTAACATGACACCCAAAAGGTCTCATGAAATCCAGATTCAGTGGTCTACCAATTAAAAAGTTACATAAGTTCTGTGTATGAGCTTTGTTATTAAAACTCAAATCTGAACATAGCAGAGCAGTATTATTACTTCACAGCCCAAAAAATATAGGTAACAGTGTATCTGCCTAGCGAAAGTCCTAGATGGCCTCTAATAATGGTTATAATTCTTTTCATTTCAGTTACTATCCATTTTATTGTAGATTCCTAGCAATACTAAATTCTCTCTTGATTCCTTTCATCTGATAGAACTGATTCATTTTAGTATTTTTAAACTCAGTTCTATTGTCACGTCTGATAATTTTAACCCTATGATTTATTTGGTTTTCTATGCATGTGATAAAAGTTTTAAGGATTCTACTAGTCTTATCTTTAGAGGCCAAAAAGAAAACCTAACTAAACCTACTAAAGTGACCAGTGACAACAAGGCAACATATCTTTTTATTTAGACTCTTTACAAATGTTGGACCAAACAAATCCATGTGCAACATTTGTAAAGGCTGCTGAAGATCTACAAGTCTTGGTCCTTACTGAGGCTTGTGTCGCTTTCCTTTCTGACAGGCAACACATGTATGGTCATTTTCAAAAATATTTGAAGGCAAACCTCTAACAAGATTTCCCCTCACAAGTTTGTTCATAGTTTTAAAATTTATATGACCAAGCCTCCTATGCCATAAGTTAGACTCATCTATTGTAGCCATTGCAAATAAACAAGTCAAACCTCCAGAAGGAACAACATTCTTTAGATTAAAACTGTACATGTTGTTCTGTCTGGGAACTTTAAGCAATACTTGACTTTCATCAAGTAGCTTAAAGTCAGGAGATAGAACAAGACATTAAGTCTTAGTGAAAAAAACATTGTTTTTCTTGTCACACATTTGTGAGACATAGAAAAGGTTAAACTTAAGTTCCTTTACAAAGTATACATCTTCAAAGTCTAATTTCTCAATCCTAATTTTACCTTTTCTAGTAATTTTACCTCCTTTTGTACTTCCTGCAAATGCAACAAATCTACCATCAATGTCTTGATAATCTGAGAGGTAGAACTTGTTCCCAGTCATATGCCTAGACATGCCACATATAAAAATCCCTTAGATCCTTTAAAGCATATTGTGGATTACCCTGCACTCAAAATAAGAAAATTAGTTTTTCTTGGGGATCCAAGCCATTGCTGACTTGAGTCTGCCTTATGGATCAACATAGTCAAATCTTTTAAGCATGGATGATCCACTGTCTTTAGAGATATGGTTAATAACATGTCTTGTTGGTATCCAAATCCAGCATGCTGAGGACTTAACAGCATTTTCCTCATATCCCTGAACAGCACTAACTACTGTTTTTGGCCCAGTAGTAGTTACATTGTTTACCTTAGCAGTATAAACTTTTTCTTTTAAATCACTGTATTTAGGTGATGTTATTTGATTAAAAGTCCTCTTAACTGATGATTGTGACTTATGAAAACATTTGAACTTGGTTTTGCACTATTCATAGTTGGTCTAGATACACCAGTATTAACATATCTGGCAGTACTATTTGATACTGCTGCTCTTGGGAAGCTTTGCTTAGCAGTATTAACTAGTACTTGTCCAGACTTTGTTAAGACTGCGAAGCTGGAAAAAAATATCCTTATAAGGATGTATTTGAGTAATTTATTTTGTGGGTTCACACTCTGAGCATTGCTTTTTCATATTGGTCTAATTTCCTTTTGACCAGTAACCCTTCCATTTTTATTCAACACTGGTTTTTACACTATTTTATTATCATGAAAATCACAGTCTTTGATTAAATGGTTGAAACTCCCACACACAAAATAAGCTTTCTTTATAAACTTAAAACCATTCCCTAGTTTTTGAGTCATCATTCCATTCAAGTTTTTTCTATTACTCCTAGGATTATGACTTTTCCTAAGGTACTCTGCTTGCCTATGTGTGTTTTCCTTATTAACAAATTTCACATTCTCACCAGATTTGACAAAATTGATTTTAGTAAACTTTGCTTTTATCTGAACAGCTGAAGGTCTAACCACATAGTCATCATCACTATCAGACTCCTAATCTTCAATGAGAGGAGCACTAGACCTAACAGTTTTAGACTTTTCCCGAAACTATCCTTACTAGTTTATAGTTTATCCATTAGGTTTCCACAGTTCTTTCAGTCCTAACTTTAGACTTAAAGACAAATCATTTAACATTAACCCATCAAAGATAAGTCAGGTCTTGGGCATGTATTCCTAAGTGTAGGAGGGGGAACTGTATGAAAACCCCTTCACCTATTGAATCTATCATTTACTGGATTATCATCCTCATCACTTTCTCTACTGTTAAACACACTATGAACCATTTCACTCTTATTCATCTGAATATTATTCAATTCACTCTCATTCATTTGACCATCATAACCAAGACTAGTTTTGTCTTTAGCACTTATTTGACTGTTAATCAGTTTAGTTAGATTCTTTTATGATTCTTTACATTTTTCAAGTTTAAGTTTCAAATCATCTTTCTCTTTTAAAGCTTCTTCTAACTAATTTTTAAGGTCTTTGATAGAAATATCTTTAACCTGGACATCATATTTCAAAAATGCAATATTTTCTTCATAAACAGCTTCATTCTTTTCATGAACAACTATCCTGGCTTCTAATGATTCTAATCCCATTTAATAACCTATTATTTCTAGATTAGAAATTATTAAAGCTTCACGTTGTTGATCATACTTTTTTTGAAGAGATTGATAAGATTGCAAACATTATTTAGAGCAAGTATATACCTCAGTGTCTGAGCTTGATGAACTGAATGAACTTGAAGATGAATGGGCCATTAGAACAAAGTCTGTGGGTCCTTTTTCAGCTTTATAGCTCCAATCATAACCCATCCCATTAGTAACCACCAAGGCATTTACAGGAGTCTCCACTTGTACAACCCTTCTTGTATTATCTCCATTTCTATTCCCCTGATTCTTTGGTGCCCTGCATTCTCTAGCAAAGTGACCTCTCATGTGGCAGTTGTAACATTCAACCTTTATCTTATCAAGCGCAACATTTCATTGCCATTGAAATTCAATTCCTACTTAACTCAATATGAATCTTTTCACCCTCATGGTAAGCATGACCACCTTCCATTTGAGATCCATCTCTTCAAGATCATCAGTATCAATCTGCTCCAGATCTTCATTGTCTAATTGTAGACTATTAGATTGATTAGCAAAGAAGGAAAACTATGACAATCAACAACAAAGATGAGGAAGAAAGTTGTCCTAAGGAACTAGTCAGTAGAAACATCCATGAGCAGTATTAACTGAATCATTAGTACTGCCGGCTAGTGATTTAAATATGAAGAATAGCAAAAGTCCCCCCACAATCTAAAGTTTTATCTTGAGCTAGATTGGCTTTTACTCTCAGCTTCATACACCTTCAAATTGTTGTGCAAATCGTCCATACTCAACATTTCTAGATCAGATTTGTTATGCATAATCAAGAGGTATAGTTTTCCAACTGATGTAGACATCTCAAGCAACTTTAGATTACATCTTCCTGAGAGGATAACTTCACCATGAATTTCCAACTGGGCTGTATGAGTGTTCTGAATACCTATCATGAGGTTTTTATATCCAGTCCTTCAGATTTTGATGCAATAAAATTCTCATATTGTTGCTTCAGAATGGTCTTTTTCATTTTCTTTAATTCTTTATTGCCTCCAAACCTGGTTTTGATTGCTTCCCATAAGGTCTTTGCATCCTTGATTCCATGAAACTTCAATATGTGCTCATCAGGAATGGCCAACAACAGAGTGCTTTTTGCTTTCAATGACCATTCTGTTACTTGCTATCTTTTGTTCTAGCAAGATTAAGAGGGATAGGACCATCAGTACTTGATTCTACTGATGCAGCTGTTAAAAACTGAATCACATTCAGAAATAACCTTCCCAAAGAGCAAAACATGATGAGTAGGATCTTGCTCCATTCTCAGTGCTCTAGAGATCAAGTCCTCCTGTTTTTTTGGAGCATTGAGGAAGTTAATTAGTATAGACAACTGTTTGGGTAATTTCTTAACTGTGATTCCATCTTCTCTTTGACAATGAGATCTTGTGTAGATATAATGTTCTTCTTATTTAAAGTTTCTCAACAAGCTCTGATACCACTTGTTGATCCTTCTTCACAGATCTTACTTAGCTTGTTAAAGCTTAGTTGTATTGGATAGATCCAAGACAACTATAGTAGAAACTAAGCTTTGAAATATCACAAACTATGCGGAATCTAGTATGCAATATAAGAAGAACAATGAAACCAGTAAAAACGAGTATCTTACTAAACTTTTAAATAATAGAATATACTATTTTTGAGTTACAAAATAGCTATGAATACTAACTATGATTCTAGCAAACATGAATACTTAATATAAAGACGAAAATATCTAGATCTATGCCTTAAGGGTTCCTTTAACACCAAGGAAACCCTAATAGGCTTACAAAATGCGTCAAGTGATCAATGCATATCTATTCCTATTATATCTCATGCATATCACTTTAGCAGTACTAACTATATAACTAACATTACTAACTATTATACTAACAGTACTAATAAGCTAACAGTACTAACACTTTATACTGGCAGTACTAACTATTACATTAGCAGTACTAATGACTTAGACTATTTTCTCTAATCTTCAGTAGCAATAGTTTCTTCAACTAGCAGTAGAAACTCTTATACCCATCAGTAGAAACTTGAGAAGCCTTTATCTAACACTATTGTTCTTGGCTTACTTTAACATGCTTGGCTAAACCCCTATATTGTGTTTTATTTATGATTATTAAAATAAAACCTAAAGAATGTAGAACTTAGTGAGATTGCTTCTTGGAAGAAAATTCATGTTAGTTCTAAGTCAAACCAAGCATTTTGTCTGTATCGCTGTTGATATGATCTAGGAAAACATTTGATTTGTGTAAAAGGATACCATCAGGTAACAGTCATCATACTACATGCCCTCTTAAATGGTTATCCCACTCTTAATATATTTCAAATGCATTTAAAATACTCTTGGGGGCCGGGTAATAGTCTCAACTAACATAAACTTTATGTTTTTGCCTCAACAGAATATTATATATACGACGGGTTTCAGTGTACTTCCGTTCATGAAGACTTTAGGAAATAGTATTACTATAAATATCAAAGTGTGACAAGCAACAACACAGAAGAAGCAATCTATGGATTAATTACATGATTAAATGAAATAATCTTCTATTATATTTTTATCACCATTAGCATTCGTTTATTATTTAGTTTAAAAGCTAAAACCAACCAACCTAATCAAACATATGATATTTACATGCTTTCATAAAACTATAAAAATAATCCAAAAAAATCTCTCTCTAACCCTTAGAAATCCATATTAGGGGCCGTGATCAAGATCCTTCCCAAACCTAATACCCTATAAAAACAATATCAACCCCTAAGTCTTGCCTATACTACTACTAACAACGATAGGTACGCTGCCGTATTGAGTTAATAAAACTTCTTGTAGAAGTCCCTTACGACAACCGCATCATCTGTTCTCCCAAACAATATGGTATATTCTGTAAACCCAATACGACGTACTAACATTCAACAGATATATACGACATATTCAAATCAATTGAATACGGCGTATTTGTCAACTGATATAGTAACAGTATCTATTTTTCGTCTTCGATTTCTTGTTTTATGTGTTCTCTCCCCTGAGGGCACATCCTATTGATCATTTTGTGCTTATTTTCAGGAAACCGTTTGACGAAGAAGGTAATCACGATAGCTGAACCAAATGAATACATTTTCGTTACCCAAAAGAACTTCCTCTCTAATGATAACGAAGGAAGAATGGTCGAGAAAAGTTTTGTTGAAATATAAGAAACATTCTTGGTGAAAGTACGTGATAATACTTTTAATGGGATAAATGGGGAAAACGTGTTTCAACAAAGTAAAAGGGCTAACTCAAGATCGATTTAGGGTTAGCGTCTTCCCTATCTCACTTACAGGAGTCGCAAGTGAATAGTTTAGAAAGGATTGTATTGGCTCGGTTACTACTTAGGAAGACTTGGAAGAAAAATTCATCCAAATATTTTACCAACTCTCTAATGACAATGAAGAGATGGAAGCTGACGAAGATAAAGACCCCAACAATACTACTGAGATCTTCAAAATTGAAAATGACTTATTTGACTAAGAGACACCCTTGTGTAAAGCATTTAATGACTTCAACTATCTCCTTAAAATTGACGTGGATTTGTTCACTTATCTAAGGGATTAAGACTTACGAGGAGTATAAGTCAAATAATAATATGACGGGTGATCTTGAGGAACCGTGGTCAGATAGCGGGGTACCATATCAACTATGTGATCATATATGTAAACCATATCATTTAAAAGATGGGAAGTCTAAATGTCCCACGTGTAGTTCAGATATTTACGAGTTTTGTAATGGAGGAGAACTACCAGGGATGGTTCGAGTAAGAGGCATGACTTATTTCGAGGATCACAAATGGTATAATGAATTGGCTGATGGAAAGCTGAAAGTAGAAGCCTTAATGCACAAGGCCAAAGTTGAAGGATCATGGGGGGATGCAACTCTCGGAGTAATGAAATAATGCGCATGGTTGAAAAGTAGTTTTAAGAACTTCCACAAACTAGATCATGATGTACTAGTAAAACTAGAAGAATGTTGGTGGAAAGTAAATGCTCATGAAATCGCCCTATTTACTCGTTTGGAAAATTATGACCAGGGACCGTATACGCACGCAAAAACCAAAAAGGCTTATGACCCCTATCTTGATATTAACCGTATCTTTGGGAGAAATTATGAAACAAACAACGCCGGTAATACTCAAGACAATCAGGGACCTATTGAGCAAAAACTCCCCACTTATGGATACGTCTGCTAAATTTGAAAATTCAAAATGATGAAGTACTCGTTCGACATTGATGATGAGTACGTTGCCATAAAAGAACAAGAGCACCATTCAAGAGCAAACGTTGATTCATATCAAGCTTATCGGGAACTCTTTCATATTATGGATGAAGGATGGCTCGTGGCTATGGCAAAAAAAGAATGAAAAGGAGCAGGAAAAAGTTTAACTTAACGACTGGTTGAAACAAAAAGTGCTTACCGAGAGACAACTCGACCGTTTTTAATTGTTTTTCGTATTTTAAATTGTTTGCATGAGTCTGTCTTCCCAGACAGTCCATACGGCATATAGAACCCCTATGGATACAGCATATATGCATGTCTAAGACGTATCAGTGCTTACGTGAAGGAATATACCTTTACATTCTGTAATTCAATTTCCAGTACTTTAAAAGATATTTAATTGTTTTTACAGGAACAATACGGCATATCCTTGGGTTTGGGATACGGCGTATTGATCCCTATATAGTATATGTGTTTAATTGTTTTCTTGTAGCGAGATAAAAATTGCACGATCCATCTTTAAATCTTTTATGCAGGGCCTTGCAACAAAATCGACTAATTGGTGGAGGTATACACTAAAAATGACGTGTGTTAAACTTATACGGGCATTATAAAGCCTACGTCAACATACTTTTTGCTCAAGAACTCAACTTGGAGAATCATCCCGAGCAAAATATTAAGGGAGTTCCTTGTTCCAATTCTATTTCCCATATTATTTAATTGTTTTATTTATATAACGAGGACGTTGTATAATTTAAGTGGGGGGATGGAGAGTTAGAACGTACTTGTCCTTCTTTTTACAAAGTAACATGTTATGTGCTTAAAAATAGACCAAATTAAAAAAAATAGCGTAACTTTTCTAAAAATCATTACCTAGCACACTAATAACCCTTGATGCAAATTGTGAGAATTAAGCCTATTTTGTTTATAAATGCTTACTAAAAAATTCCACAAAATTATGAGTGTGCTGGTAATGTAGTGGACTTTAGAACTTGGCTTGGTATATCACTCGAGACCACAATGATGAGTACTATGGACTTAAATGGAGTAACATGTTTAACTAGTAAATTTCTATGATTAAACTAAAAGGCCTACATGTTGTAAAATTAACTAACTACACTGGTTAGTTAATCCTCGTGTAACCCTTTGTTTACTCTCATAATAAGAGTAAGATACCCCTAGAAAAACCTGTTGAGCCATTCCTGTCTTTGTCTACACCAATAATTTTATTTTCGTTTCAACCGATTACCCCTAAGGCTAACTGATAAGAATAAGCACTAAATCAAAGTTTGCTAAGATGCTTGTCGTGAAAGTTTTGTATTTCCTGCATCAAAGTAAAAATTTTCTATCTCTGTAATGGTCTGTGTGAAATTTGCACAATGTGCAATGGAAAAAGATATGTATCATCAGTTTATTTTGCTACTTTCGTGATTATGTTTCATTTCCGAAGATGAAGTGCTATAAGGAAAAAATTATCCAGACGAATTATGATGGTGAAGACGGTGAAATTACACCAAGATTTATGATGTAGTGTCAAAAAAAACTAGAAAAGCAAGGAAACAAATATAAGTGAATGAATGCTAGATCGGTTCAATTGAACTTATACGATGAAATTACATGAATGTATTGATTATTCCGTTGATTGCATACAAAAAATCAACGAGTAAAGTATGGTAAAAAAAATGGCCTATATCACCACTTGTCTTTTAAAGATGAGTAAAGAATGAGGATGTTATGGGAAGTATTACCGATTGAGAATGCCACATTTAGGTTTGTCTTTGTCATCCTATGATCAAGACGTTTGTATATATTTCTGAGTCTTTATTATGGAACGGTCAGGTAAAGTTTCTAGCAATTGTACCTTATTTGTTGGCTTAATCTATTTGTTTTGTAAAATTTTATTTAACAACCATTTACTTAGTTGAGGGGTGTGTGTTCGTTTGACTTCCCTTTCCTAATAACTAACCTTGGGTTTTACTCAAATGAGGATGCGTACGAGCCATGCATTTCTATTCCGTCGTTATAGAACCATGTATGTGTGACTCAGCTGTGCCTTTTTTGGTTTTAGGGGTAAGGATTACGACTTTTGGTGAAATTTAGAAGTTCCATACCCATATCATTCTTCATCCTAAAACCGCTGGATAAATATGAATTAGGATTTGATCGAATCAAACTTGACTATTTCATCGTTACGGCCATGAATGAGTGGATTCAGCTGGCCGCATTTGGTGTGTGTAATTATTACTGAAATGATTGTTTGAAATATCAACCCAAATCCATAACCCAATTTACTTTTTGAACTTGTTACTCCTAGGCTCTAGTGGTGGAGATATGTATCCTTGCCAAGAATATGATAGAAAACTAACCACGACTAAGCAAAGAACGTACCAATTAAATGTTACACCCTAGATTAGTTGAGTGATTTGAGTGTTTTTCATTTCCATATTTCGTGAGGTGCTTGGTCTTGTACAGTTGATTAAAACAAAAGAAGTACTTAAACGGAAAAATCTTTAACTTCGGTTGGAATACATTTTCAATATAATCTAGAGTCTACTTGCGGACAAGTAGGATTCAAGTGGGAGAAAGTTTGATGACATCAGATAACGTTACATTTATACCCTCATTTATCCCGATTAAGTTACCAAGTTTTATATAATTATTGCAAGAATTTGTACTTAATTGCTTAAAAGTGTTATTTGCAGTAATTAAGGAGTGATTTGTGAAGACATGCTAAAAGGCGCATATTTTGGAGCTAAAACGAAGATATTTCTGACTACATACGCCGTATCCAACAAGGAAAATATGACGTATCACTGCCTAGACTTCACAAGAAAATGCGTACGTTCAATTCCTAATACGGCGTATCTTGCCTACTATATACGCCATATCCAGCTGGTCATTAGTCAAAGATACTGCAGTTAATTTGATTGAAGACAATTAATGTGATTGACCTCAACCAATACAGGTATTCAGTCATTTTCAAACACTATAAATAGAAGACTCAAAAACAAGTTTTCAGTGTGCTTAATCATATTCCTTATACCTTAGACACTAAAGGTCAATTTTCTGAAGAAAAGAAAAGCATCCAAGGTCAAGCATCAACAATAATTCCATAGAAGACACCGTGTAATTTTTACTCTCTTAATCGTTTGATTTTCATTGTTTGATTACGCTTGTATAATTACAATGGTTGTGGGCTAATACCCTCGGGTATTATCCATCTTAATGAAGATCTAATCATTTGGTTTGTTTTTAAAATCGATTGCTTAGTTTATCGTTGTTTGTTTAATTATGTTTATCACCTAATACTTGTCTATGTGCTTGATTATACGAACCATCATTCAACTGGTTCTAGAGATACCTAATAAGTTATCTAGATACTGTGATGGCTCTCCATAACGTGTTCTATATATCTGAACTAATAGGATCATAAATAATGCCATATCTTTACCTTTGGATTCTGAGCTTAGTTAGACTGGCAGGTGACCCTTAGACCCAACGAGTATATTCTTAATAAATTGGTAATGATTTAGGTAGTGAACTACCAGTATATAAAACACCGTCAAGCAATAAGTGGGTAAAGTCCCAATGGGCTAGGGTATTAACAGGATCACCACTGCTTTAATTCCCTAAGATAAACTATAATTAAACTAAAGGATGCTTTATGCGGGTACGTTAATCGTGACAGGGTTGTTCGTATCTAGGTCTTAGTATGAAGTCTCGCCTAAGTATTAAAAATGATATGCCGCCTCGAGATAAGCAGTCATTGAACTAAAACAAACAAACCATCATTTTATCAAATTAAATATGGCTAATATAGTTTTCTATCATTTAGCTTGTAACGCTCTTTTATCTTTTGTTTATCTACTTTTTTGCTTATTGTGTATTGAATTGATTATTGCCACCACTAAACATGTGTCACTCTCTCAGGCTGAAACCCCCCCCATCATTAGAAACATGTATAGCATAGGTTTAACCAATAATTAGAATTAACATAGACTAATTAGATTAATTAAAATACTGATAGAATATAAGGTTAACGTTCGCTCTTAGTGTTCGATACCCTACTTACCACGAAACTACCACCGATCAGGTACACTGCCCGTAAGTGTTGTTTTAGGTTAAGTCGGCTAAATATAAATGTAAAACTTGGTAATCATAAATAAACCTACACACAATGACACATCAATTACCTATCAACATATAGATATAATATCATTATCAAGGGTTTATACAACCCATTAATCATACTCAAATTCCATTCCTTAATCATCATATGATCATATCTTGATCATATGATTAAATCCCTAATTTCCTTACACTAACCCTTTACCCACATTAATAAACATCTCAATACTCATTTTAGAATATCAGTTATCCAAAACTCCCAATTTGGGTACATGAACCCTAACCCTTAGTTCTTCAATTCAACATAATAATAGATACTTACTTGCATTATGATCATTAATATAGACCTATATCTTGATTTGGGACCTCAATTCACCTTCAACCCTTCACTAGCAACTCTTCATCTTTTTCCCTCTCTTTTCTTCTTCACTGTGTTGACACACACACATACACCTAAAAGATATCTAGAACATTTTAGATGTTCTAGGGATTTGTAGTTAAGTTAGGTACTACTTTGCCTATTTAGCAATAATGGTCCCCCAAGTCTCTTTTCTTCCTATTTGGCCACATTAACTTATATACTCATTTAACACTTGACAACTCAAGTCCTCTAAGTCTATTCCTTTCATAAATGTGACACATTAACTTTCTTAACCCATTTGCATATTATTTATACTTATAGTTTGACTACCGAGTTTGACTAACCAATCACGTAACGTCTTCAAACCTATAAGAGTTGTAGTTAAACTCCTTCCTATGGCATTCTCGTAATAAAATGCTTAAAACAAGGTTTTGGGGTGTTACATTGCTATTGTTTAAGTTCAAGAAATTGTCGAGAAAAGAAAAAGAAGAGTTGTATGTAAAGTTTGTATACTATTGTCCTATTTTCGTGAGTCTTGGCTTAGCAACACCTTTTACATGTATTCTTGTATATAATTAGCTTGCCACCAATCAAAATTTTCCTAATTATCCCCAACTGTGTTTTCTTTTCCCTTCACCTATAATCATAACCCTTTTTTTTCCTTTATCAAGCTTATGGTAATTTATATACTATGACCGGTAGTGAGTGTTATTTTCTAGTTTCCTATATTGTTATAATTCATTATTACACCCAATAGAATAAGAGAATCCAAACACTTATGTGAGGTGCTAGTATATAATTTATGTGCTTTTAATTACGAGGTCTAATTGGTTGTGTCATAAATTATCTTTATTGAGTAGGTTAAATGCCCTTGACTTTGCTATTTATTAGGTAGAAAAGCCCAATTGCTTGAAGACAAGCAAATCACAAGTACAGGGGTATTTGATGAGGTGTAATTTTATACAATTTTTCAGGGTCATTTAACCCTCGAAATCATGCAAATATCTCCATTTATCATGCTCACACGTTTCTTTTTGTCATTTTATCATTAGGAAGGCATTTGGAGGAAATACCCATGACATGGACTCAATTTGGGAAGAAACAGGACAAGATTGCAACTCTACATGAAGATGATCAAGATTTGGCATTTAGTGTATGGAGACGGCATCATAAATTCTTGTGACGGCGTCAAAGTGATCAAGAGACAGCGTCAGAGCCTTTCATGACAACATCTGAGTAGCCGACATTGAGAACCCCAAAGAAGATTCTACAGGGTTGACGGCAGCGGAATTAACAAGTGACGCCGTCACAACTTAATCCTTATATATATAAACCCTAGTTTTTGTGTTTTGTGTGGAAAACTTTGGAGGATCGAACCTAAACTTTATACAAACCCTATTTTTTTCTGTTTTAGTGTGGAAAACTTTGGGGGACGAACCTATACTTTGTAGCAACATTTTTAGACAATTTTTAGGGTTTTCCAACCCTTGTGTAGCCACCATAACTCCATGTTTAATTGAAGTGAAGTTCTTTATCCCTTTTAATCTTTCGATATGTCTATGTATTATTTTATTAATTGCTCTTCGCTTTCAATAAACATGTTTGGCTAAATATAATCTGTGTTTGCTTATGATTGCATGAAACCTAGTTGTTTATCTTTACTTATTGCTTCTTTATAATGATGTATGCGTTAGGCTTTAGAAAAATAGCTTCTTAATTGCATAGCGAAGACGTCTAAGGAAACGCGACTAGGTTAGAGGATACACACACAATAGTCTTTTTACTACCTTGCCATTTTGGTGGATTCTGAGTTAGGTGTTTAATTATCTAAATACTTACACATTCCATTACGAGGGTGACGGGTAATAAAATTAGAGAAGAGAACTAGGGAGTAGTACATGATTAGGTAAACACATTTGTTTAACGATATGAGTTTTCCATCACCTTTACTTTTCTACAATTAGTATAGAATTAGGAGTAGTTAATTAGTTTAATCAAAACCCCTTTTAAAACCCGAGATTTTACATGTTTTCATAAAAATATAAAAACATAAAAATACTCTTCTCTCAACCTCTAGACCTTAGTGACCATACGATTCGAGCATACCCAAACTATTTCCCTAGAGAACGATAATAACCCCTCGAGTCTTGCATATACTATACTACAACGGTTAGGTACACTGCCTAGGAGGGATGTAAAACATTGGTTTGCAATCACCCGCACATCACAAATATCATAAAAACATTAGAAATATGAGGAAAAACATAGGATATTGATTGACGTCTAAATTATCTAATCTTAAATTTGTAAAGTCAGATAAACCTATGTCTAGTCCTACACATGAAAGAGCAGTAAACCTTATCATTTAGTATTATAGTCTAGGTAAATCGGGTGTCAAACCCTAAGAGGAGTGGTACTTGTAATTAATAGGAAATGAAAACTAAACTCAGAAATCAATTAAATTTCTAGTGTGTGCTTAAGATCCACGCGATCGTATGAGTAATGGATCTAACTGAAATTATTAGAAAAGAAAAATAAATTGAATAAATGGGAACAATTAAGGATGGAAATAGTGCTACTCACCACTCCTCTGTGATTATAGTGACATGAACCTACGTGCAGTGTCTAATTTATAATCTTATTAGTGGCACTAATGTTCTATAAACCTAATATTTTTCATTGAAGTCTACACCTATAAACCCTGTTTAATTAACCCTAAGATTGTAGCGATTAACTAATAAATTTTCAGTCATTACGAACGTAAACTATCTTATAAGTTTCACTACTCGATCTCTTTGATACTTGAAGTTGATAAACTTCATAAAATTCAAAAAGACCGTATTCACTCCCTCGTCCTCTACGGTTCTACAATTGGTATCAGAGTGGGACACTCAAGTTTTCAAGCGTTAAAACCTTCATGAGAAGTCTTTTTAGGGGGAAAACTTCTTTTTCAAAAATTCAACACATCTAACTCTTATAAGCAATTGCATATAGTGGTTACTTGTACTTTCTAATCGATTACTCTCACCTACGCAAGGCTACTAATCATAACCCGGCAACTAAGAGGGACTGGTTGTCCATTAGTCTGTCAAATAACCTAGTTTCAGTTTTAAACCTAATCACTAACGTATTATCAACTAGATGATTGTAATCAATACCAAAGCATGAGGATTTATAACAAACACATAAGATATCCTACAAAATCACAAATGAATCTATAAAATCATGGCAAAATAGTTATAGATTCATAACGAGGATAACACATAAAGTCGTTAGCCTAATAACATATTTGAAAGATCAATTACAATGAAAGTACCAAAAGTTATGATAACATAATGTTCGATATTCAAACCAAATCAAGCTAATAATGACGATGGATGGTGTCTTCTTCTCCCTTGGAATGAAGTTTGAAAGCACTAAAATCGTCCTTGGTGAAATCTTAGTCGAACTTTAGAATGTGTGATGATAATGAACGAGTTCGGATTTTGTATATATAAGTGTTGGCTATCTCGTCTTATCTACGGCGTAGAGGCTTACTTAGCTCTACGTCATAGAATCTTTCCCCCACACATTCCTTAGCAGTCTCTCAAGTCAACGGTGTAGAAACAAAGATCTCTCTACATCGTAGAAGCTAAGTCTTTTAATCGCCACACTCTTTATAAACTATACAGAGTAGAGAAAGGAACACGTCTACACCATACAGATCATAGGATGAGGCATTCTATACTAACTATGGTATAAAGACAAAATCCCTTCTACGTCATAGAGACCTTAAATGCAGATTTCCACTAAATTCTTCCAACTGAGTCCCCTTTTCTGCGTATTTTTGTTTTAGTGCCTCATTTGATCCTATTATGAAAATAGGAAGCAATTAAGTATCATAAACATACAAAATGAGACAAAAATAAGCAATAAACATAGGATAAAGAATTAATGATAACCAAAAAGTGTTATTATTTATTGATACTAAAAACATGTACTTATTTGATGTAATCAAATATCCACTCACTTGATTTCTATTTTCCTCAAATAGACTTCATTATTAATCCTAAATATATATATTCAAAGTAAAAACCGAAAGATATGATTTTAAAATTAACCAAATGCAATATGCAAAATCGAGCACCCCGTGAAACAAAAATGATAACACTTAATTTCTCACTAATTTATGTGTTGCTAGTTGCTATGCAATGGCGAATACCCAAACTTAGACAAATTTCACTTATCCACCACCAGATTCTAGGTCTAATCAAAATAAAAGGCAATATGGGTCATAATAGAAAAGGCTAACGAGTTACATGGCTAGTATAAAGACATAGGAATATGTAAATTCGGTGTTAAAATAAAAATAAAGATTATTAATAAGCCCACAAACCCACGTTGCTAGTTGCTATCAAACCTTAAATCAAATCCGTGCATCTTCAAGAATCAAACATCTTCCATTGTAATGAGTTAATGTGTAAAAACTTTGAATTTACCATAAAAACTTAAGAGATTATAATACTTGGGCAAACTTAAACATAAAAACTCAAAGCTAAAGCTCACCTTAATCTTCAAAACTTTGTTTGTTTATAAGAACAACCACATGTCACATATCATATTTTTTGATCTTTTTGAGTGTTTTAACAAACATTTCCCCACACTTCAGCAAAATAAATGTCACAAATTGACATTTCATCTGTATACCACATTCTTGAACCCAAATTCCACCAATCAATCTGAACAACTAGCGATCCACAATTATAGACCTAAAACTACAGGGTAGGCTAAGTGTAAACGTGTAACGACACAATACATAAAACTTAGTTTAAACGAAAAGAACATATTGGTTTAATATAATTTGTTAAATATATCAAGTTTTCCTGTTATAAAATACAAGGGCTGATATTGTCATTTATCATTTATCTATCTTAACCCTAACCCTATGTTTAGTTGTGTTTGTATGTCGGTTGATTATGCAGGGGTTAAAGTTGTCAATGGTTGATAGTTGTAGCCTATATATATCTGGTGTCGCTGGTCATTGTTGATTATCATTCTCTCTCTCTTCAAAACCCTAATTTTCACTCTCTCGTATCATTCTTAGTTTTTCTGTTGATAGATCAATTGTTTTGATCTATCTTCGTATTTTATTATCATCAGTTATATTGATTGATCATTCTTTTTGATCGATCTTGTTTTTCATTCTTGTGTTGTATTGAATCTGAAGTTTATAAGTGAATCAAGGGGTGATTGGTTGGATTCACTCAATATTTGTTATAATTTCTACATGGTATCAGAGCACAAGCTTTGATCCGATGATTTGACAAATTAGGGTTTGTTCTAATTTAGGGGTTTTTTATTAGATTGTGACTTTTGAAGATCCTCTGGCGGTGAATCTTGTTTTATTGGGTATAGATTTAGTGGATCTGTAGTTAATTAGTGAAAATTGACTTTAGGGTTTTGAAACCCTAATTTTGATTTTTTGGGGATCTTCGTTTCTGGGTTCATATGTACACCTGACTAAGTGAATCAAGTGTGTAGGTGATAGATCTTGTATTTCCGCTGCTTTATTGCTCTGTAAGTCTGTTTCTTTATCTTTTGTTGCTCTTTAATTAGTTATCTATTTTTGTGTATTTTTTTGCTTGATTTTGTGATGAGCTGTTTTATTCTCATCGATGGTTGGTGCTAGTTTAGTTCTTTTCTAGTGATGATAAGATTAGTAATTTGGATTTAGGTAATCCTTTACATTTACAAACTAGTGATTTCAATTCTAACACTATCATATCTGTTAAGCTTACTAGAACTGAAAATTATAGAGTATGGGCTGCTGTTATGAAATTGTGTTATTAATTACTACGAAATAAAACTGGTTTTCTAGATGGAACTTGTCTTAAATCCACTTATGCTAATAGTGCTCCCTTGTCTAATCAGTAGGAAAGATGCAATTCTATTGTGTTATCTTGGTTGCTTAATTCTGTATCTGAAGAATTGTTTCTTAGTTAAATTTTCTCGGTTTATGCTTATGGGGGTTTGGGATGAAATTTATGTAAAAACTTTTGATAAACTTGATGGTTCTATAACTTTTATTCATTAAAAAAATTCATAATTTCAAACAAGGTGAACTTACAGTTTCTGAATATTATCATAAGTTGAATTTATTATAGAGAGAATTTGACATTATGACCAAATTGCCTAAGTGTTCTTGTACTGCAAGGGAAGATGTTTCTAAATATAATCAATTAATCAAGCTTATGCAGTTGAGTTTGGGTAGTTTTGTGGTGGTTAAAACCTATTAATAGCAGGTCCTTTTAGATGTGAGTTCGTCCTGTTGTGAAAGATGCTGTTGCTTTTTTTTTTTAGAGATGTTTAGATTGTGATGCCATCTTCTTTTATGGTTTTGTGTACCACACTCAAGGTTAGTTTGTGGCATTAAAGCTATTCCTGGTTGAATAGTGGGTACAGAAGGTTGTGTTTTTTATATTAGTGGTGGGATGGCCTAGATTGATTGAGTGTACGTAACTTTCTTGATGTTATATAATCGTTGTTATGGGTGGATATGGGGGTCTGAGGGTGGGTGTGGTGTGGGGTGGAAGACCGGGGTGTTGTTGTTGGGTGGGAGGGTTCGGCGGGGGGAGCGGGAGGTTGGCTGGGTGGTATGGAGAGTAGGTGTTGCGGGGGTGGCGGGGGGAGACTGTGTGCGGGGGGGTGTTGGAATGTTGGTTGTGGGTTTGTAGGGGATGGTATGAGGGGGGGTTGGGGGGCGGGGGGGAAGGGGGGATGGGGCGAGTGGGGTGATGGATGGGGGTGGAGGTGGATGGGGTTGAGGGAGTAGGGTGTCATCGAGAGTCGATGGGCGGGTTGGAGGTGCGGAGGGTGGCGGGCAGGGGGGTTGGTAGATAGGGGGGCGGGTTGAGGGGGATGGGGGGGGGTAGGGTGGGCGGGGAAGAGGAGTACGAGGTTTGTGGTTCTGGATGGGGCTTGGGAGTGGAGGGCAGGGATTGGGAGTGGAGCGAGAGGGATAGAGAGGGGGGGTGGGAAGGTGTGGAGTGGGAGGGGTGGGGGTTATGAAAATGGGGGTAGGGGGTGTGAGGAGTAGCTGGGCTGGGGTGGGGGGGGGGGGAGGGGGTGTGGGGGGGGTCGGGTGTGGGGGTGGAGGTGGGTGGGGGGACAGTGGTCGGAGGAGGAGCCGGGGATGCGGGGGGTGGGGGGGTGGCCATGGGAGAGGTAGCGTGCAGGGTAGGGGGGGAGTAGTTGCGCGCGGTTGGTGTACGGGAGTGGCTTTGGAGTGGAGTCATGGGGGTTGACGGTGGATTTTATGGTTATGAGCGGGAGGAGAGGCTTAGAAGGGGGAATGGGAGATGAGAGGGGAGGAGGGGCGGGGGTGGCAAGTGGGATAGGGAGCGGTTGGGAGGAGGGGAGTTGTGGGGGGTTGTGAGGGGGTGAAATGTTATGCGGGGGGTGGGAGGGGAGTTAGTGCGTTAGGCAGGGCGAGGGGGGTGGCATGGATGGAGAGAGGTAGGTGTGGGGGGTGGGGGTATTGGAGTTAACGGAGGGGGGGAACAAGCGGGTTTGGTAGGGGTGTGGTTGTAGAGATTCATCATGGTTGGTGCTAGTTCTAGTGATGATAAGATTAGTAATTTGGATTTAGGTAATCCTTTACATTTACAAACTAGTGATTTCAATTCTAACACTATCATATCTGTTAAGCTTACTAGAACTGAAAATTATAGAGTATGGGCTGCTGTAATGAAATTGGTTATTAATACTAGAAATAAAACTAGTTTTCTAGATGGAACTTGTCTTAAATCCACTTATGCTAATAGTGCTCCCTTGTCTAATCAGTAGGAAAGATGCAATTCTATTGTGTTATCTTGGTTGCTTAATTCTGTATCTGAAGTGTTGTTTCTTAGTTAAATTTTCTCTGATAATGCTTCTGGGGTTTGGGCTGAACTTAAAGAAACTTATGATAAACTTGATGGTTCTATAACTTTTAATCCTTAAAAAAATTCATAATTTCAAACAAGGTGAACTTACAGTTTCTGAATATTATCATAAATTGAATTTATTATGGAGAGAATTTGACATTATGACCAAATTGCCTAAGTGTTCTTGTGCTGCAAGAGAAGATGTTTCTAAACATAATCAATTAATCAAGCTTATGCAATTTCTTATGGGTCTTAATGATGTGTTTCAACTAATTAGAAGCAGTCTTTTAGCTAGAGAGACTCTACCTGATGTAAAAGATTCTTTTGCTATTGTTTCCAGAGAAGAATCTCATAGAGGCATAACATCTTCTTCTTCTTCTAATTCTGTGACCAAACCTCAGGTTTCTAGTTTTGCAGCTAAATCTAATTCTTGGAATAATAGTGGGAACAAGAAGTTTGATAATAACAAAAGAGTAGGGAATTCCACTAATAATAGAGGACCTAACCCTAACTTGCATTGTACAAACTGTGGAAAGGTTGGTCACACTGTTGACAGATGTTTTGATATTATTGGGTATCCTCTTGGGTATAATAAGAATATTGGGCTTAAGTCTAATGGTCCTAGAACCTTTAATGTTAATTTTGTTTCTTCATCTTCTGAGAAAGGTGCTTCATTATCCTTCACTAATGAACAAATGATAAAATTGATGAACCTTATCAATGAAGCACCTTCAGGAAATGTTTAGGCCAATATGGCAGGTAGGGGTATCTTCTTTAATAGCAATGTCTTTTTTAATCTTAACTTCAAAATTTTCTATAATAGTAACTCTGTGATGTATAAAGTTACTTTGGGTGGATTATTGATTCTGGAGCCAATCAACACATGTCTATTTCCACATTAAATATGTTTGGAGTTATTGATATAACTTATTTAAACCTTACTGTAGGTCATCCTAATGGGACTCTTGCAAAAATTAAATATGTTGGAAATTTGAAATTATCTGATAAAATTGTTTTGTATGATGTGTTGGTGGTTCCAGAGTACTGTGTGAGTTTGCTTTCTGTGAATAAGCTTATCAGAGATAGCAGAATGTTTGTTGGTTTTTCTGAAACTAAATGTTTTATTTAGGATTTTCATCAAAACAAAATTGTGGGGGCTGGTAGTGAAAATGGTGGCCTCTATATGTTTGACTATGTCTCTCCCTTATCTTTTAATAGTCAGACTATAGGTAATCTGTCTGCTGTTTGTTTCATTTCTAAATCTATGTGGCATACTAGACTTGGTCATCCATCTGATCAAGCTGGTGCTTCATCAAGATCTTAATTTAATTAAAGACTCTCATGTATCTCCTTGTGACATCTGTCACAAGGATAAGCAAACTAGAGAGCCTTTTCCTTTCAGTGATCATCAGACCACTAAAATTGATGAATTAATCCATTTAGATTTATGGGGACCTTATAAGGTGATTAGTAAGGATGGTTTTAGATACTTCTTAACCATTGTGGATGATTATACCAGGGCTGTTTGGATTTATCTTATAAAAACTAAAGATGAAGTATATTATCATTTTGTTAGTTACATTAATATGATTCTTAATCAGTTCAAGTGCAATATTAAAACTGACAATGGTTTTGAATTTGTGAATAATAAAATGGCTAAATTGTTTAACAGTCTTGGTATAATTCATCAAACCTCTTGTGCTTACACTCCTTAGCAAAATGGAATTGCTGAGAGGAAGCACAGACACCTTCTTTATGTTGCCAGAAGTCTTTTGTTTCAAAGTGGTATTCCTTTAAATATGTAGACTGAATTTATTTTGACTGCTGCTTATCTTATTAACAGGTTGCCTTCTTCTGTTCTTAATGGCAAATCTCATTTTGAGCTTGTGTATGGTTTAAACCAAAACTCTATCATTTGAGGAGTTTTAAATGTCTTTGTTTCTCATATGTTCTTAATAATTCTGATAAGTTTTCTTCTAAGTCTTAAAAATGTGTTCTTATTGGTTTCTCTACAACAAATAAGGTTTATAAAGTTTACAGTCTCGAGTCAAAAATGATTTATTATTCAAGAGATATAAAGTTTTATGAAAATATTTTTCCTTTTAAAATGAATGACAGTCTTCAAAAAGATCAAAGTATTTTTTTTGAGTCTTCTGATAATAATGTTAATGGTCTAAATTTTTTTGATGAGAAGCATTCTGATTTCCAAACTTCTTTAAGTCCCAATGATGATGGGAGAGTGTATGATACACCTCATAATGATGGCAATGATCATTCTTACCCCAACAATGCTGATGAGTGTGAGAATGACTTTGCAACTTCTATAGGTGAAACTTCTACCTCTGATGGGCAATGTTTATAATAATTCTGAATCTCCTGCTCAAGGGAATTTACCTTAGAACATTAGTCAAGGGCATCCTGATATTAGAAGATCTAGTACGGTTCTAAAGATGCATGAACTAAGGATTAATGATTTATGTGGTTCAAAGTAGTACGAAAGTAATGGCTTACGAGAAATATGTCACTTCACTATATTTAAATACTTAAATTTAATGCTATTCAAAATCTTAATAAATCTAGTGAACCTACTTCTTATTTTGAAGCTGTTAAAAATCCTAACTGGATTGAAGCAATGAATAATGAAATTGAAGCTTTGAATAGAAATAATACTTGGACTATTTGTGATCTTCCTGAGGGTAGAAAGGCTATTGGATCTAAATGGTTATGGAAGATAAAATATAAGTCTAGTGGTGAAATTAAAAGGTATAAAGCTAGAGTTATGGTATAGGGCTTTAGTCAGAGGAGGGATTTGATTACTTAGAGACTTTTGTAATGTGGTCAAAATGGTTCTACTGTTAGGTGTTTGTTGAATGTTACTATTTGTAATGGGGAGCCCCCCGATGGGATTTATTTCAACTTGATATAAATAATGCATTTCTTTATGGTGACCTTTCTGAAGATGTTTATATGACTCTCCCTCCTGGGTTTGATACTTATAAGTCTAAAGTTTGCAAGTTAAATAAGTCCCTGTATGGACTTAAGCAAGCTCCTAGAAAGTGGAATGCTAAGCTGACTTAAGCCCTAACTGAGCATGGTTTTGTGCAGTCTAAGTTTCATTATTCTTTGTTTACAAAGAATTCTGATAATGTATTCATTATCTTACTTGTATATGTGGATGATATTGTGGTCACTGGGAATAATGTGAATGAAATTAAAAATTTTAAACAATTTCTTAAGTCTAAATTTCAAATAAAAGACTTAGAAAAGTTGAAATATTTTCTGGGTATTGAAGTTCTAGATACCAAATATGGTATTTGTCTTAGTCAAAGGAAGTATTGTCTTGAGCTTTTACATGAATTTGGTCTTTTGGCTGCTAAACATGTTGACACTCCTTTAGCTGAAAATGCTACTTTAAATCATACTGAATCTGATGATGATCATTTGCTAGTGAATGTTTCTAATTATCAAAGACTTGTTGGTAAGCTTATATATCTTACTAATACAAGGCCTGATATACCTTATGATGTTCACTGCTTAATCCAGTATATGCACTATCCTCTTAATTCTGATTTAGATGCCGCCCTGAGAGTCTTAAGATATCTTAAGGGTTCTCCAGGGAGTGGTATTCAAATTAATAAGATTGGTAATCTTAAGCTTAGAGCTTATGCTGATTATGATTGGGCTAAATGTCATGCAACTAGAAAATCTGTTTCTGGATATTGTGTTTTCTTGGGTGATTCTTTGGTTACATGGAAAAGAAAGAAGCAATCTAGTTTATCCAGGTCTTCTGCTGAAGCAGAGTATGGAAACATGGCTTCTACAACTTTTGAAGTTATCTGGTTATCAAATTTGTTGAGTGATATGGGTGTTAAGAACCTTTTGCCTGTTGTGATGTATTGTGATAATAGTTCTGCTTTGCAAATTGCTGCAAACCCTGTTTTTCATGAAAAATCTAAACATTTTGAAATTGATGTTCATTTGGTTAGAAAAAAGTTGCTAGTGGTGTTATTAAACTGAGAAAATTCATACCACCCAGCAAATTGCTGATATTCTTACTAAAGGCCTTAATATTGAGCAACACAAAATTTTGTGTGAAAAGCTTGAGATGTTGGATATATTTAAACTAGAAAAAACTTGAAGGAGGGTGTTAAATATATCAAGTTTTTCCTGTTATAAAATACAGTGGCTAATATTGTCATTTATCATTTATCTATATTAACCCTAACCCTATGTCTAGTTGTGTTTGTATGTCGGTTGATTGTGTAGGGGTTAAAGTTGTCAATGGTTGATAGTTGCAACCTATATATATCTGGTGTCGCTGGTCATTGTTGATTATCATTCTCTCTCTCTTCAAAACCCTAATTTTCACTCTCTCATATCATTCTTAGTTTTTTTGTTGATAGATCAATTGTTTTGATCTATCTGAGTATTGTATTATCATCAGTTGTATTGAATGATCATTCTTTGTAATCAATCTTGTTTTTCATTCTTGTATTGTATTGAATCTGAAGTTTATAAGTGAATCAAGGGATGGTTGGTTGGATTCACTCAATATTTGTTATAATTTCTACAGAATTGTCTTAGATATCTTGTACTAAAAATGAGTACAACAATAGGCTTTCACAGGGAGATTGATTAGTCAATTCAAAAGTTGATATACACAAACATAAGACATATGGGTTATTGAGGTAAAATCGTAATAATTGCCTTTTGTGCTAACTAAACCGATTACACTAAGTCTCCCTAGTGTAATCGTCACTTTGGTGGTTTCAAAATGCAAATAGAGTCAAATTCTAAAATAACATTACAAACCATTGGCACACTCAAAATAAATATAAAAAGAAATAGCGTATATAACAAATGTTTTAAAGACAAAAAATCCTTACATAAGGAATAAAGGGGTTGTGCACTTGGTTCATGCTAACTAGTTAGGTATTGAAAACATGACAAAAAGTTTCTAAAAATTGACATAAATTTTATAAGAAAACTAAAAAAAAGGATAAGTAGACTTTATTTCTATTTCCCTCCATTGTACAAATATAAAACTAAAAAAAATAAGAGAAACGAAACGGAAAAACTCCCATGATGTTGCTCGTTATGATCCATATAAATCGAACCAAAAGATAGGACTCCAAATAATCGTTGAACCTACTGCTAGGATGACACGTACTATCCATAACCTTTCAGAAAACCAAACAAACCATCAAAATTATATGACTTGAACATCATAACAAATACAATAAAAAATTAAAAAATAATAATGTCCAACAAATAAAAATTGTCACAAATCACAACCTCGCAGATAACGAGAAACAAGAAAAACAGAAATGTGTAACGAGTACATAAATAAGCAACTAGATAATATGAACATCAATCGTCCATATCATCTCTCCCACCGAATGGATGAGAAGTGGAGCCGGGACCAAGAAGCATGACCGGAAACATTTTGATCAAGCGGTTCACTTTTTGATCAAGTGTTATCTTTTAAAATTGTGTGTTTAACACTCTCTTTTCATGAAACTTCAAAAGTCGAATCATTTTTTATAAGTGGATCAATTTTTGAAAGGGGGGTTTTAAAACAAAAGTTTTTTTTTTAATGTTTTCACATTCTCACATGTCTATTTAGTGTGTCTAAAACATTCACATGTGTGGTCACAATTTGTCAATATTTATTCAGTGTCATATAACATGTGATATCTTTCAAAATTATGTGCTTCATATTTTAAAATATTTAAACAAGTGAAAAATAATAAATGTCAAAAATAGTTATTGACGGGTGTGCATATATCGAAAAGCGTTGTTAGCGATCTAAGCCACATCTGGTCTAGAGCTATCAAAAACCGTCATTAACGGTTTAGTGACTATCCGTTTTAGATATAAACACACTTTGACATAACTAGTTTTCTCATTTTGTTTGATACATGCAACAATATCTCAACCTCAATTTCACATGTAATTTACAAAGTCATATCCTTACTCTAATAAGTGGTGTCATAATTGTGTGGAATTGAGGGGGAGCAAAAGAAAAATGTTCCATAATATTCATGCTTAAACATTTTTCTCCCCATGAGAATTTTCACGTCATCAAATTTCAATAAATTGGTATTGAAAATAGTAACATATTGTTATTCTCGATAAGAGGAGAGAATGTGATTAAAATGTGATTAAGAAAAAATAATGTGATCTTTAAGACTCAAAAGTGCAACTCTTACCTCCATGTCTGGAACAATTTCGAATGTCAATGCACATGTGTAAGGGAGTATTTCAAACGAATTAAACTTTTAAAGTGTCAAAACATTTTGATATATATCAAACACTATGATTGATTTTCAAAAGGCTTTATGATTTCGATCTATATACCCAACAACCAACTAATTCACGATGTCCATGAAGTCTAAGGAGGTTAAGGTTAGGTATTAGTCTTATGATCCAACCAGAACCGAAGAGATCTACCCGAGGACATTCCAAACTTAGATTATAAGTCCTTAGGTATGATATGGAGATGAATTATTGGTTGTTGTGTGTCCCAGATCAGGGTGAAGACAATCAATAGCCTAGCTAATTACCAAAGATAGTTTCCGGATATCACTTGAAGTCGTGTAATCACTTTCCAAATAAGATTATTCGGCCCTATGCCTGGGTATCACAAATAACTCCTTGGGATAAAATAAGTGTTGTTCTTGTTTTAGGCACAAATAAAAAACACTGCGTTTCTATGTGGTTAGGTTTTCTGTATATTTTTTCATGCAATTGTGATCCTTATTTATAGGGGATTTACTCAAAACCTAGTCAATGGAATTAATGAGAGATTAATGGCCAATTAATCTCTTCCATAATTATCCTTCATAATTTAAAAATTAGTGGTTGCATGACCAAATTAAATACATGGTCATTTAATGCAGTCAAATCTATCACTTAAATAGACAAAAGTTTTTACGAAACATTTAATGTAGTCAAACTTGCCACTTAAATGTTTGTAACCACCTATTTAATTCTAACCACTAAAAGAGTCAAGGAAAATTAGTGACTTGATGGGTGTACACTCCATACCTCCAAACCCAATTCCAAGTATGATCTGATTCCCACAATTGCACTAAATTTCCAACAATCCTTCCCAATTTAGTACAATTCCTTTGCATAAAAAATTGAACATTAAACAAAACAAGTGCATAAATGAAAATGTTCTGAGGATTGATTTTTCATCTTAGAAAATTACACGTTTAAATATTTGAGAATCAGGGTGTTCTAAGAATTGAACCCTTCAACCTATTTGAATACTTGAAGATAAAATACACATAAGTTTTAAACACATAAGAAACTCCTGACACTATACAAGCCACGTGTCCATATCCAATTCATAAATGTTGTAAGAGCCAAAGTCCATGCTCGTGGTAAAACCTTAACATTTACATAGTTGGTTCCTCTATACTCATGCTCCTACTAAGTACTTTTTCAAAGAAATTAACCATTGAGAAGTAAAGACTTCATCCTTCTTTTCAGCAGGTTCCAAGCACATCCTTGGGATGATATGTAAATACATGTTCTTCATTCCTCTGAACGTTCAGCTTTCCACATTGAACTCAGCTACCAAGTTTCCTTAGTAGGGAGTTGGGTGTCCTAGCATTCAGCGACTTGGTTGGACTTTAATCCCATCCCTTCAGCAGACTTTATAACGAAGTCTCTAGCCAGTCCCTTCGTCAAGTGATCAACTAAGTTTTGTTGAGACCTCACAAACTCTATAGATATCACCCCATTCGTGATCAGCTCACGAATCATGCTATGCCTGACACCTAAGTTTCTAGACTTCCCATTGTACATTTAGCTATAAGCCTTTGCCAATGTAGCAGTATTATCACAGTGGATAGAAATATGTGCTGTAGGTTTGGACCATAATGGAATATTAAGGATCAAGTTTCTCAACCATTCAGCTTCCTTACAAGCAGTTGCTAAAGCTACAAATTCAGATTTTATTGTTGAACCAGTGATGCAAGTTTATTTCTTGGAAGCCTATAAAATTGCACCTCCACCAAGCAGAAATACCCAGCCACTGGTAGACGAATTATCTTCAGTATTGCTAATCCAGCTTGCATCTGTGTATCCTTCTAAAACCGAAGGATAATCAGTATATGTCAAACTTTAGTTTATGGTTTTCTTCAAGTACTTCAGTACCCGCTGAATTGCTTGCTAGTGCGGAGTACCAGGATTACTAGTATACCTGCTCAGTTTACCCACTACAAAAGCAATATCAAGCCTTGTACAAGTCATGGCATACATCAGGCAGCCAATCACCCTAGAATACTCAAGTTGAGATACAACCTGAACATTATTAGGCATCAGCTTCTTACTTATATCCATAGGAGTACTCACTAGAGTGCAATCAAAGTAATTGAATTTCTTCAGTACCTTCTCAATATAATGTGATTGAGAAATTGCTATCCCATTACTTTCATGTTTAATCCTTATACCCAGGATAACATCAGCCACCCCCATGTCCTTCATAGAGAACCTTGATGACAAGAATTCCTTTGTCAGGTCAACCTGAACTTGGTCAGTGCCAAAGATCAGCATGTCATCAACATATAGACAGATGATGACTCCTTTACCAGATTCATCAAATTTGCTATATGCACATTTGTCATCTTGGTTAAGTAAATAACCATTAGGCAAAACCACTTCATCAAACTTTTAATGTCATTGCTTAGGTGCCTGCTTCAGTCCATATAAAGACTTAATCAGTTTACACACCTTGTTTTCATTGCCAGACAAGATGAAGCCCTGGGGTTGGTTCATATAGACATCCTCATCTAATTCACCATTCAAGAAAGCTGTCTTCACATCCATCTGATGAATAATCAAATTGTGAATTGATGCCATAGCAATCAACAGTCTTATTCTACTAATACGTGCCACTGGAGCATAAGTATTAAGTAGTTTATCCTTGAATTTTGTTTAAAGCCCTAAATGACCAGCCTTGCCTTGAACTTTTCAATAGTTCCATCTACCTTTAGTTTTCTTTTGAAGATCCATTTGCAACTAAGAGGTTTGCAACCTGGAGCCAACACCCAAGTGTTTTTGCCCATGATGGAGTCCATCACATCATTAATTGCTTCTTTCCAGAAAGTAACATCCTGGGACTTCATTGCTTCATCAAATGTTTTTGGGTTATCATCAAAATTAAAGTAATAGGAGTGTTGGTCAGAGACCTCATCCCTTGTCCTTCAATTAAATATAAATGAAATTCAGGCCCAAAATTCTTTAGAGTCCTATTCCTTTTGCTTTTTTAAGCTCAAGTTCAGGTTGCTGAACAACCTCTTTAGTGACCTCTTCAGGGATAACTGAACCACCAATGTCTTCAGTTCTATTAGGAATCCTGAGACTTAGTCTAGGGATTAATGAGAATATATTCTCATCAAAGATAGCATCCCTTGATTCAGTTATAAAGTTAATTAAAACTGAATCATTAGGCTCAATGACATAGAACCTAAAAGCCTTGAAATGCTTAGCATATCCAACAAAGATGCATTCAATGCCTCTTTTACCCAAAGTTTTCAGCTTTAGATCAGGGAGTCTTACAACTGCCCGACAACCCTAAACCTTGAGGTAGTTCAGGTTTGGTTTCTTTTTAGTCCAAAGTTCATAAGGGGTAATCATTTTCCTTTTATTGGGAACCCTATTTATTAAATAGCAAGTTGTTAACATAGCTTCACCCTAGAACCCTTGACTCAGTCCTGAGTAGGACAACATGGAATTAACCATTTATTTTATTACTTAATTTTTCCTTTCAGATATACTATTTTGTTGTGGAGTATAGGGGGCAGTCGTTTCATGGATAATACCAACAAACTAAAAATATAGAGTATGCATGTACTCACCTCCCCTACAGTCCTAAATCATTTGATCAATGACCCTAGTTGTAATTCAACTTTAGTTTTAAACACTTTGAATTTATCTAGTGCTTCATCCTTAGTATGTAATAAATAAACATAACAAAACCTAGAAGCATCATCAATAAATGTCATAAAGTATTTCATATTCATGTTTTATATTTTCAAATGGTTTCTTAGTAATTCTGGTCAGCATGCAAGTCTTACACTTTTTGTTTTCCATGTCAAAAGCTGGGATTAACCCATCCTTAGACATATTTTGCATCCTTTTAAAGTTGACATGGCCTAGTCTAGCATGTCATATGATTGAATCATTCAGTTTAAAAGTTGACATAAAGGCTGATTTACCAATATTATTAACCATATTAAGCCTGAACATTTGATTACACAAATAGCCAAAACCAATAAACACGCTATGTTTAGACAAAACAAATTTATCAAATTCAGATTCAGTTTCTTTTTTATAACTACAATTATTCAAAATAACACTTGAAATGAAAATTTTCTAATATTAGGAACATGCAAAACATTAAACAAAGAAACAATCTTTCTAGAACTAAATCTAAGATCTACACAATCACGTCTAATCACTGTGGACCAACAACATTGTTGCCTTTTGGCTTGTCACTATCATGCGCCTTGAGGGACTCCTCAATGCGCAGATGACTGCCCAACTCAACAAGAGTTAACTCTTGCTTCTTATGCTTGAAATCTTTCCAAGAATGAGGGAGTTTATCAATGATACAAGAGACCTGAATAGCCTCATCCATGTTCATTTTATGTTGTGTAAACCTTCCAAGTATACTAAAAAGTTCATTGTATTGTTCCATAACTGGTCTTGAATCAGTCATTTTGTAATTTGTGAAATTACTAACAAAAAACTTCTTACTTGATGCATCCTCAGCCATATATTTGGCCTCTAAGGAATCCCATAGTTCTTCTCAAGATTCAAGATTTTAGTAAATATCAAATAAGGAATTAAGCATACCTTTGAGGATTAAACCTCTGCAAACATAGTTATCATTGTCTCACCATCTTCAAGTATAGGAGTAGTGAGCACAGACACCACACTCATAGCAACAACAACCATTGATTATTAGAAAATAATCTTCTTTGATTGTTGGTTGTTGTGTGTCCCAGATCAGTGTGAAGACAATCAATAGCCTAGCTAATTAACAAAGATAGTTGTCGAATACCACTTGAAGTCGTGGAATCACTTTCCAAAGAAGATTATTCGACCCTATGCCTAGGTATCACGAATAACTCCTTAGGATAAAACAAGTGTTGTTCTTGTTTTAGGCACAAATCAAGAACACTGCGTTTCTATGTGTTTAGGTTTTATGTATATTTTTCCATGCAATTGTGATATCTATTTATAGTGGTCTTGTTCCAATCATGCTCTAGTGATCCTGATCTTGATCTTTCCATTTTCCTTTTTGTCTTTGCCTTTAAGATCTTTTCATATCATCATTTTTTATCGTAAGTCCATATTGATTTGTCTTTTGAAGCTTTTGACTAACATACTCATACTTTCTTGACAGCTTACAATCTTCCTCATGTAGAACTTTTGTCTTGATCAACAACTTGATGATTTAAGGAAGTTCTTTGATTTATTAGAGTTGCGGAATTGTATCTTTGACCTTTGAGTATGAGATATGAAGGAATGAATATGACGGTGTTCTTACTTTTAAAAGGTAGAGATGTTGTTGATGTTTTTGTACATAAATGTATCTCTTGAGTTGACTTCCCCCTAGTTCATACCGCATAACTATAAGCAGTTCAACTGCTTCCCCCCAAACAGACAACCATTCGAAGAAAATCTAAAACTTTAAGGAAGATGACATTTCTTTTGACTATAGCGGTTAAAGCTCATAGCGTAATTTGTAAAAGATGAAGTAAACCACACTTAGCAGCAAATATGACTTCTTAATTGCAGATTAGTAGCCAATCCATTCAGGAGAACATGTAATACATCAGCATCACGTATGCATATACTTTACACAAACAACTCATAGAAGATAGAGATTATAACCTCCAAGTCAATTAAGTCCCGGATGTTGTATACACCAAAGGCAATTAAGTCCTGGATGTACACATTTCTACCCCCTAGTTGTTGAAATCTATCAAAGACTTCCTTCTCTTCCCCTTGATTATATTTGATGACCATAAAAATAATCATAACCTGTTTACACACGAATATTCAATAGTAAAGTCATGTGTGAAGCATCATAAGTACGGTTTATGCATGAGAGTCAACTGTCAAATTCAATTCCAACAATCTACCCCCATCAATCTTGTGACATTGTAAGAGACCTTGGTAATTCAACAAATTACTTAATTAAATCAAGGAAATGTCATTTGTGTTTTTCAAAAACAAATTTCGAAAGAACACAATAACTACTAAATCACTTAGATTGCTAGTTAACACTTATTCGAATCATTAAATAATCATTTTCAAATTAGTGACCTATGTTCAGCGTTGGCTTGATGTTAGCACTGGTAGGATTTCCATTCATTCATTGTGAATACTTTATTTAAGTATCACTCTTGAATGTTCCGGCAATGTCACTAAGACATGTAATATCACATAGATATTTTGCATCATTGATGTTTAATACAAATGTACTTTTGTGTCCTATATGAGATTTAATGATATGATCTTGTTTAGCTCTAGACTCAATTAGTGCATTTTGGTTTTAGTGATCTTAATATCAACAATCTCAGAGTGAGATGTCAATAGATTATGCGTTTAATCTCTGTGAAAATGAAACAAGAATTCTTTTGAGAGAATCTTGAGTGGTTAGGAAGGGTTGTGCATTGCATCACTAGGTCAATGACGTCTTTCTTCAATACCAGAAATCAACGTATGAAATCCGATAGCATAATGTAATGACCAGAACCGTCTCTGCCTAGAGGTTGTGTGGATTCTTCTTCTTTTCACCCTTACAAACTTTTCTTTTTAATTCTTCAACCCCTTCAATGTCCACCAAGACGTCATTACTATCATCATGTTGTGATTGTTCCGATGATAGCTCAAGCCTTAGTTGACATTATTCCCATTTTCATTCTACTCCATCATACCTAAGGACTTCTATTCTATTTATGAATGTCCCTGGGTAGATCCATTCAGTTCTGGTTGGATCATGGGATAATACCTAACCTTACCACCTTATTACTTCTTTGATCATTGTGAGGTAGTTGGTTGTTGGGTATTAAGATCAGAACCATAAAACCTTTTGAAAATCAATCAAAGTGTTTGATATAAATCAAAACTTTTCGCACTTTAAAAGTTTCACTTTTAAGAAATACTCCCCCTACACTTATGCATCATAAATGAAAGACTTTTGCACAAGGAGGAAAGAGTTGATTGCACTTTGAGTCTTTAGATCACTTTGTTATTCCATACACTTACGGCATTTATCTTTATTAATTTCATTTTAATAACATTTTCTCCCCCTCAAAATAGCATACCATATGATATTTTTGATATCAATTGATTAAAATAGTTATATGAGATTTTGAAAGCACATGGGAGATGATCACATTTTAATCCAATATTCTCCCCCTTCAAAAATAGCATATTATATGATATTTTTATATCAATGGATTAAAATAGCTATATGAGTTTTTGAAAGCATATGGGAGAAAACGGATATAGCATGATTATGATTTGGAACATTTTTTAATGTAATAAACAAATTTGAAAAACTAGTCGTGCCACGTGTGTTTAGATCTAAAACGAATGGTCACTAAGCCACTAATGACGGTTTTCAAATACTCTTAAACGGATGCAACCCGAACGATGCTAACAACGCTTTCGAGTACCCTAGACCGGATGCAACTTAGATTGCTAGCGCGTTTGTCGATATACTTGACAAAAATTATTTTTGACTTGAAATTTTTTCTTTTTTTTAAAAACATTTTCTTTTATACTCCCCCTCAATAATACAACACTCCACATTGAAAGACTACCACAGAAATGTAGGGATAGAGTGAGTGTTGGGTACATTATTGAAAGATTTTAAATTATCTATTGAAAAGTTCTTGAAAAATAATGCTCAAACGCTACTTGTTTTGAAAAGTTCCCCCTTAAAAATAGATCAAATGATTTAGCAAGGAAGAGAGTGTTAAATACACAATTTGAAAGATTTTGAAAAATCTTTTTCAGAAATTCTTGAAAATTTGTGTTCAACATTTCAAAACATTTTACTTGAGATAAAGAATTTTGAATATCGTAAGGATTGAGCTCAGTCCGAGAAGTTGTAATCTCCCTTGTGAGATCAAAATATGAAATTGGACACTTTCCTTTCTTTGAAGGGCGAGTTCTAAGCTGACATTTACTTAGAAGTCGTATGTTTCGAGCAAATTTTTTGAAAGAATTTTGATAAAAATTTCTCAGGACAAAGAAGATTTCACATCTTTGAAGATAAAGCGCATTAAAAAACGTAAAAACTTTATCATTGTATATTGAAAATCGTGTGTTATCCGATATTAATAAACAAGGTCTATGACATTGAGCTATAAAATTTGAAGTTTGTTTGAATACACGAAGACCGAAAAGATTCTCTTTTCGTTGTAAAGAAAAATGCAACTAAACATAACATTTTCCTTTTAGGCACGGGTTACAAACTGACATTTGGTCCAAAACCATTAGACATTAATTTTAACAACAAACTTTGGAACCCATTATAGCACTTCCTAACGGTTTGCCCAATTTTTTGAAAACCAATGAAAGTTTGTGTCCAAGTCGAAGTGAAAGATGTTTAGTTTCCAACGAGTGCATTGAAACCGTGTTTCATTGAAAACAAACTCTTGTGGAATCAAGCGAATTTAAAAATTCCTGTTTATTTTCCATTGATTATAGAAAATCAGGTGTTTCTGTATGTTTTACACACCTTGTTGATGAAGAAGATTTCCATTTGTTGTTAACATTTGGTGTATCATTCCAAAAATTCATTTTTGAAATGTTTGAAAATCTTCCATTGTTTCTGTTTTTCAAAGCCGAGTCATTCTTGTTTTGCATTGAAAGCAATTCTAATTTAGAATATTTGAAAGATTTCAAATGACTTTGCTTTGCCCTCCACACTTGTTTTACCGGTGTAAAACGAGAGTGTGGAGTTACAAAAACTTGATTCTTTTCTTTTAAAGCACTTATCTTAAAAACCATTTAGCAGGTAGGTGTTTCAAAAGTTTGAGATTTTTTAGAAAACCTCCACACTTGTTTTACCGGTGTAACACGAGAGTGTGATGTTTCTAAAGATTGATTATTTGCATTTGAAGCACTTGTCTTAAAACCCTTTTGAGGAGTAAATGTTTCAAAAGTTTGAGATTTCTTAGAGAACTTCCTACCTTTTTGCAAAGAATAGGTTGTAAACTAAGAAACCCTTTTTGAAAACGGTTTTGATGATTTACCCGTGTGATCCTTTTTCGAAACACTTACTTTAGGTTTTGAAGATTTTAAAACATTAGTTTTCCTTTTTGTCTGGTTAAGAGAATCAAACTTTACCTTTAAAGCATTATACGAAGTTCGCAACTCATGATATTCCTTTTGACAAGAACGGAGATCTTCTGATGCTAATTTTGATTCTAACGATGCAATTCGTTTCAAAAGTTGATCTTTTCATTTTTTGGTAAAGAATGTGCGGTGACTGGTTTTGACAAATCCTTTTGCACAACAACTTTGAGAGTAAACCATGATTTTGAAATCTAAGAGTTTATTAAAAGTTTATCAGTAGGTGGTTTTCCAAATATCGAAGGTTTATCAAACTTAGTTTCCACATACTTACTTTTTAGATTTTCAAGTTGAGTCCTTAAATAATTAATTTCTTTAAAAAATTGATCATTTTCAGCTTTAGAATCATCAGTCTTTCGAGAACAACTTTTGTATTTTCAAGTTTTTCAAAGTATGCTTTGAATTTGGCTGTTCTGTTTGACAATTCAAGCTTGACACCATCAAAAAAATTTGTTTGTTGAGTTAAAACTTTTTCAAGCTCGACAATCTTTGTTTGAAGATCACATTTTTCATTTTCACAATTATTCTCCCCCGATTCCCTTTTAAGTTCAGAAATACGACTCTTAGCAATTGAACTTGTTAGCCTTAATTATATTAAGTCAAACAAGAATGTTATCGGTCTTATAAAGTCAAATTAGGTCTTGTATTGTAATAGGCTAGTCGGGTTTAACGGGCTTAGATTGTAATCTAATATTGTCCGTGTTTCGGGCTCAAAGCCCAAGTTTAGCCAAGCCCGGTCCAAGTAGAAAAGCCCACATGCCAATTATGGCCCAAGGGTATAAAAGAAACCCACTCCATACATGGAGAAGGTGTTGGTTGCATTTCTTTCATTTGCAATCCACCACTCTTCTCTCTAATCTAATCTTTCTTTCTTGTTTCTCTCTCTAAGTTTCTTCTTATTTTCTAGCTTATTGGTAAAGATTAGTGTTGTGTAATGGATTAAATTCATGGGATAACAATTGGTATCAGAGCCAAGGGGTGGGTTTAGTGATTTTGTGGTTTTATTTTTTTAGCTTATTTGAGCTTGTTTTTGGCTTATTTTTAGCGCTTATTTTCTTTCTTAGATTCTTTCCATAAAAAAGCTTAAATCTTTACGTTTAAAAATATATATCTTGTTATCTAGGTTGTGTCGTAGTTTAAATCAGTGGCATTTTTTTATTTTGCTTATCTTGGGCCTTACTTTGGGCTTCGTTTGTTTTTGCTTATTTTCGAAAACAAAAACATTGCATCTGTTTTCATCCATTCAGTAAGCTGTTTATCATTGTTACTTTTTTTTCTTTTATTCGGCTAGTATTGTATTTGATAACAAGATTTTCTCCTTTTATGAAAACCAAACTTAATTTTCATCTTTCTTCAAAACCATCGTTCCTAGCCTATTAGCTTATTTGCTCTTATTTGACGTCATTTTTTTTGGCTTATTCCTTTTTCTTGCATATTTAAGATTACTTTTTCATAGCTTATTTCGTTTCAAAAGCCACAATTTTCCTTGTCAAAAACTCTTGTAGCTTATTATAACACCCCGTGTTTTCAAGTCATTAACGACGTCGATAAATCTACTATTTATTTTTAGTGTGGTACGCGTTTGCTTGTAATTTCATGTATTAAGTAAAATCGTGTAAGCTAAAAATTAGCGTTCAATGTAAACGGGCACAAAAATATTCCTACGCTTCAACAAATGCCTATTATTATTTTCAATGGCCAAAGTTTACAAAACTTTACCCATATGCACATACATATACACGTCCCATATATATATAGGAAGCAAGCAAGACTTATTTAATTTTACAAGTATGCATTCTAAAAGAAACTACACTTTACATGATACATTATACTTTCATTTCAAGTAATACTTTCTTACTTACAAAGAAAATGGCAAGCCAACACTCTCCTTATTATCATGGGATAATCCCTACTTTTACATGACAAGAAAACATTTCCATTTATGAGCTAGGTGATGTACACTTAGAGTTGGTAATGCATAGTAATATTGACCATCTATGCACCCCTAATTCATGCAAAGTTTCCCCCCCCCCTTGCTACCTTTTCTTAGTCTTTTAGTCTTGATAATACTTACAATGCTAGTCATATTAATATATAAGAGTGATAGCAAGAGAAAGAATAAACATACAATACACTTCACTTACAAAAACCAACTCTTTTCTCTCCTTTTTCCTTCAATAAGCCATGGCAAACAATCCCTCATTTAAGCAATCCATACTTTGATTTTCTAAGAGCATACACACATACCACACTCATTTTCCCGAGAATCCTAAGGTATTTGCAAGACTTGTTAATCATTTACGTGTTGATGCAGAAATCAAGTTTGGGTTTCATATTGAATTAGGGTTTCATAGCTTGCTAGCTTAGGTTTAAGTCTAAACAAGGTTAGCACATATTTCTCCTTCATCATAATCACTAAGTTTACCTAAAACCTTTATCTTTTCATTTTCATGATTTATATGTATATGATGTTCTATATAGAAAAATCACCATTTAAGACTTTTGAACATGTAAAAGGGATTTTTACTTATGATTTTGTTTTTGTACACTTTTTCATATGATATTAGGTTGATAATATCATGTTAAAATGGATCTATAAGTGTTATACCATGTTGGTTAAGTGTAAAAATTATTATGTACAAATTAGGGTTTATAAAGTTTACTTAATATGTTACATGTAATAGGATGCAAATTACCATGATAATCCTTGTTTATGGAACTTTTTAGTGATGTTATATGAACACTAAAATCAGGTTATAATGGAAAGTTAAGTGATGAAACAAACCTTGGTTATGCTTAAAAGTGTTAATGAAAGATTATGGTTTTTTTAATTGATTTACATGAAAAGCTACAAGTAAATGTGTATAATCAACTTGATAAACTTGTTAATCTTGGTAATTTGGACATATGAGGACAATGATGGACTAATGGACTTTATTATATGTAAGACATATAATATATATATATATATATATATATATATATATATATATATATATATATATATATATATATTTTATATATAGTATAAAAAGACTTATGGTAAAATTTCAAAGTTGAAAGTATGAAACAAGTTAAATATGGAATTAGAAAGTTCATCACAACTTTTGCTAAAAATTAGTATAAATGTATTATTTTATATTTTTATAAAATACTAATCTCAATACGACATCGTACATGTAAGAACTGAATACGTATAAAAATAACGGAAAATGTTACGGTAAAACAGGTTATACGATAAAATATAACGGATTTATAAATGAACTTTTTTTATAAATACCAATTTATAATTTTATATAAAACAGTAAGTTTTAGTATTTTAAAAGATTACACATATTTTTGATTCCAAAATGCTAGAACGAAAATTTTAATTAATAACGACATGAGTTATGAATTTGCGAGTTTACGACAATAAATTCTTTTACTATAAAACTATTTTTGTAAAAGTTACTGTTCATGACAGAAACATTTATTTTTGTAAACTTCATAAATAAATAGAACTTTCAATTACGAGAACGTGCTCGACAGAATCGCTAAAAACGGAGCTATAACGAATAAAATACGACGTTTACGGGTTTTACGATAACTAAAACTATAAAAATAACTTTATAACTAATGTGAATAGTAAAAAGTACTGTTCATCAGAGGATCAAAAATTTGAAAATGTCACATTATGATAACTCGTCCAAATACGAAAGCGTGGGCATAAGAAACGTCAAAATCGGGCTTAAAACACGAAAGTTACGCCAGTTTTACTACAAACGGTAATTATAAAGGTTTAACTTATTAAACACATTTTCCACATACAATTAGATGGTGATTAGCTATAAAGAATTATGCATGGTAGTAATTACCCAATGTAATTAGTACTTATATAACCTTAATTTAAATAGGTTGCATCTGACGATTTACGTGACGCATTATCTGTGACATACTTGTTATTCGCTCACTCAAGGTGAGTTCATAGCCTACTTTTTACACATGATTTGTATTTACAAGTTTTTGGGGTGAGAAAACATGCAATCGTTTTATAAATGGACACAAGTGGTTAAGTTCATTTATTATGATTACGTGTTGCCTAAGTAGCGATAACCCTAGTTGAGCCCATTATCATGAACTGTCAATTACTGGATTGTGAGCGCGAATGTTATGAATAGATCTATTGGGATTGACATCCCCGTTCGGGTGATTAGCTATCACTGGGCAAACAAACGTATACCATGTCGAACATAGGATGTTGCGGGTTAGAACATCATCACGGGCAATGTAGGCCATTTATATGGTATTCATTTATGTCGAGCTTCAGTGTCATGAGCTTAGGGCAATGTAATTACATTTATATGATGTCTGCATCTGTTGCATTATCATACACTTGGTAAATCTTGTGGTCCTACAATATATGATTTATCAAACCTATGAATTCACCAACATTATTGTTGACGTTTTAAAGTAACATTTTTCAGGAGATCAGTAAGCATAAGGTGCCAAGGATACATTGGTGATTTTGTTTTGGGATGTCTTGCTAAAGATATGGTTGCATTATGTTTCGGGAAACTCATGTGTTGTGAATCAGTATCATTGTAATAATAACAATGAACAAGTTAAAGCTTCGGGCTATTTGTATCAAACATCTGTTAAATCCAATGTATCAGTTTTAAAATGGCTTTTTGGTCGTTCTATATTTATATCTTGTGTTTTTGATCTGAGAAGTAACACGCCCCAGACCCTTATTCCGTTGCGACCCAATTTGGGGGTGTTACAGATTGGTATCAAGAGACACGGTTATAGAGAACTAGGTCAAATGTTTTTGCTGGACTATAACCGTTTTCAAACATCAAACTCATACAAAGAGGTTTTACAAGGGACATACATATGTGCATACATTCATGCATACACTACTTGTTGCATTAGTTGGTTGGACCAGATGCATTCATAATTGATATACATGTTATGATATATATGTATATTACTATAAGAGTCTTATATTAAATACTAATATAAGCTCTTTTGAATTTTCAGATTCAGTCATGTCAGATTCGGATGATCGGGGGTTACATACACGGAGGTTTCTAGCCCATTTGAGGGTTTATCAGACATAGGATCTCCGAGAGCTGATGATCACGAGTACCTTGAGCTGCTTGGGATGCCAGAGGACCCATACGTGGAGGCCGCTCTTCAGGCCCCACCCTCTCCAGATTACGTGCCTGGCCTTGAGGAGCCAGAGTAGGCACCACCTTTGCCAGATTATGTTCCAGGCCCAGAGCATACTGATGATGACATTATTGCTGAGGATCAGCCAGATGCTGAGGATGCCTCACCAACTGCTCAGTCACCTGACTATGTCCCAGAGTCTAATCCTGAGGCGGACCCGGAGGAGGATGACGATGAGGACCCCGAGGAGGATCCTGTCGATTATCTTGCCGATGGAGGAGATTACAGCGATGACGAGGAGGGGTCATCAGAGGATGATGATATGGACATCAAGGCCGATGATGAGGAGGAGGAGGAGGAGCACCTAGCTCCTGCTGACTCTGTAGTTGTTGCTTTACTAACTACGGATTAGGCCCCATCTACGGAGGAGACAGAGCCATTCGAGACTGATGAGTCTACGGCCACACCACCACCACACCCTGCATATCGTGTGATAGCTAGGATTTCTATTCCAGCTCCAGTACCTACACCAGTATGGTGTGATGTAGAGTTTGCCAGACTTCTCGCTATATCTACTCCACCATCATCACCGCTCTCCCTATGGTCTTCACCACTTCCCCAGATACCTTCTCCACCACTACCCTCGATACCATCTCCATCACTACTAGTATCACCACCACTACCAGTAACATCACCAGTGCTTGTGTTATCTCCATCACCACCTCCTAGCCCCATTCGTTCATTGGGATATCGAGCTGCTATGATTCGGCTGAGAGCTGAGGCCGCATCTACTTCACATTCTCTACCATTACTACCACCCTTCATACTCCCCCCCACCAGATCAAATGCACCATCATCAGGGATACCACCACCCTTGCCCATATCAGTTCCTACTTCATCACCACCATTGCTACTACCTTCTACTAGTCGTAGGGAGGACAGACCTGAGGTTACCTTACCACCTCGGAAGAGGTTAGGTATCGCTCTTGGTCCTAGATACAAGGTAGGAGAGAGCTCATCTGCTGCTGCTGCTAGACCGGCTGGAGGTCTTAGGGCAGACTACGACTTTGTTACCACTATGGATAGGGAGATCAGGCATGATCCGGGGAGAGAGGTTGGATATGGGATCACCGACTCGTAGGATGAGATAGTTGAGACCCTGCAGAGGGCACCAGTTAGTACTGACACAAAGTTGGGTCGACATATGACATCATTTGAGACTAGGGTTAGGCAAGACATGAATGAGATTTATACGAGGTTAGACGATGAGCAGAGTTAGAGACAGCTATTGGCTGGTCGACTCAATATGTTGTTTAGAGACAGACGAGCACATGCATATACACGTCATCAGATAGAGACAGAGGCTAGATTGTCCCGAGAGGCTTGGAGGCGATCGATGGATGCGAGAGATCTTACCCGCGGAGAGGTTATGTCACTGCGCACTACCGTACTGGGTCAGATGTCAGAGATTAGAGAGTTGCATGTTGCCAATTGCAGGAGACAAGCTATGACTTCAGAGATGCTGAAGGCAGACCATAGGAGATCTGCAAGGATGAGAGAGTTGAGGACAACTGATCGTACCCGACAGCAGCAGCTTATACAGACATTGACAATGATGCAGTTATTACAGGGACAAGTGACCATACTACAGGGGCAGGTGACAGCACTACAAGGATAGGTTACCGTACTACAGGGACAGCAGGAACCTGTTGGAGGTCCTGCACAGCCAGAGCTGCCAGAGGAGGCTGGTAGCAGTTCATAGATTAGATCATTATGGCTAGTCATTTTGTATATAGCCTACTAAGTATTACGGGTTTAATCCCGGCTAGTAAGGCTTTAGGTTGTTATGTTTATTTTGTAACCTAATCGTTATGACCATTCTGTATCTGAACCATTCATGTATGTTTTCCAATTTATATATGGAATGGTTGTATTATGTCACGTCTGTAATCGAATTTGTTTATGAATGAGTATCGATTTGGTTATATCATTGTTGATTACAATTTAGTTATATATTTCACTATGTGGTGTGATCTCACTTTATTTATCATGTATATGTCATGTCATGGTTATGATTTTATGAAATCTAACGGGTATTGTATTTTCTTGTGATTGAAGAAAATGGCACCAAAACGAGCCACAAGGTCAACACCGGTCACCACAACCCCATCCCCAACAGCAACCACCACCACATCGGTCACTAATGCCCATCTTCAGGCAATGATTGACCAAGGTGTCACTGCCGCTTTGGTGGCACATGATGCAAACAGGAATGGCGATGACAGCCACACTTCGGGAACGGGTGGCAGAAGGACTGAACGCGTTGTTCGAGAATGCACTTACCAAGACTTTATGAAGTGCAAACCTCTATATTTCAAAGGCACTGAGGGAGTTGTTGAATTAACTCAATGGTTCGAAAGGATGGAGACTGTTTTCCGCATAAGCAACTGCTCTGTGGAAAATCAGATTAAGTTTTCCACTTGTACTCTTCTAGCAGGTGCTCTAACATGGTGGAATTCCCATGTTTTGACTGTCAGTCATGATGTTGCATATGCAATGACATGGGCCGATCTGAGAAAGAAAATGACTGACAAGTACTGTCTAAGGAACGAGATGAAAAAGCTCGAGGCTGAATTGTGGAATTTGAAAGTGAAGGGTACTGATGTGATTGGGTACAACCAACATTTCTAGGAACTAGCACTACTGTGTGTTAGGATGTTTCCTGAGGAGTCTGACAAGATTGAAAGGTACGTCGGCGGATTGCCCGACATGATCCATGGAAATATTGTAGCATCAAAGCCGAAAACCATGCAAGAGGCTGTTGAAATGGCCACTGAACTAATGGATAAGAAAGTCATCACCATTGCTGAAAGACAGGCTGAGAACAAAAGGAAGTTTGAAAACACTTCCCGAAACAATCAAAACCAACAACAACAGAACAAGAGACAGAACACTGGCAGGGCCTATACTGCAGGGACTGGTGAAAAGAAGCCATACGGGGGATCTAAACCCCTATGCGCTAAGTGCAACTATCACCACGACGGTCCGTGTGCTCCAAAATGCCACAAATGCAACAAAGTTGGCCATTTTGCTCGTGACTGTAGGAGTGCGGGAAATGCCAACAATGCTAACAATCAGAGGGGCACTGGGTCAGGCCAGAAACCTACTTGCTTCGAGTGTGGAGTTCAAGGACACTTCAAGAGGGAATGCCCAAAGCTGAAGAACAACAAAAACCGTGGAAATCAAGTTGGTAATGACAGGGCTCCAGCCAAAGTGTATGTGGTGGGACATGCAGGGACAAACCCAGATTCCAATATCGTGACGGGTACGTTCCTTCTCAACAACCGCTATGCTTCTATATTATTTAATACTGGTGCCGATAGGAGTTTTGTATCTACTGCATTTAGTTCCTAAATGGATATCACGCCATCTACCTTAGATCACTATTATGATGTCAAACTAGCTGACGGGAGGATAATTAGGTTAAACACTATCCTTAGGGGTTGCACATTAAATCTCCTGAACCACCCATTCAACATAAATTTAATGCCCGTAGAACTTGGTAGTTTCGACGCTATAATTGGGATGGATTGGTTGGCAAAGTACCAAGCAATCATTGTGTGTGCCGAGAAGATCGTTCGTATCCCCTGGGGAAATGAAACATTAATTGTTCACGGTGACGGAAGCAACCAGGGACACGAGGCTCGTCTGCACATTATCTCGTACTCCAAAACACAAGAATACATGCTAAAAGGATGTCCACTCTTTTTGGCACATGTCACTACAAATAAGGTTGAAGACAAGTCGAAGAAGAAGTGACTTGAGGATGTACCAATAGTTCGAGATTTTCTTGAAGTCTTTCCTGAGGACTTGCCGGGTCTTCCTCTGACTCGACAAGTGGAATTTTAAATCGATTTGATACCTGGTGCTGCACCCGTAGCTCGGGCGCCTTATCGATTGGCACCTTCTGAAATGAAAGAGTTGTCGGAGCAACTAAAAGAACTATCTGACAAAGGCTTTATAAGACCTAGTTCCTCACCCTGGGGAGCTCCGGTCTTGTTCGTCAAGAAGAAAGATGGATCATTCCGGATGTGCATTGATTACCGGGAATTGAATAAACTAACGGTGAAGAACCGTTATCCGCTCCCAAGAATTGATGATTTATTTGATCAGCTTCAAGGGTCGAGTGTCTACTCGAAGATCGACCTAAGGTCGGGTTATCACCAACTGAGGGTTCGAGAAGAAGACATTCCAAAAACCGCTTTCAGAACCCGTTATGGCCATTATGAATTTCAAGTTATGCCGTTTGGTTTGACAAACGCACCTGCCGTATTCATGGACCTTATGAATCGGGTGTGCAAACCATATTTGGATAAATTCGTAATTGTCTTTATTGATGATATTCTGATATATTCAAAGAACAAGCAAGAGCACGAAGAGCACCTTAAGCTAATCTTAGAATTGCTTAAGAAAGAGGAGTTGTATGCCAAATTTTCCAAGTGTGAATTTTGGATTCCCAAAGTACAGTTCCTTGGTCACGTGATTGATAGTGAGGGCATTTACGTAGATCCCGTCAAGATCGAATCCATTAAAGATTGGGCATCTCCTAAGTCGCCAACAGAGATTTGTCAATTTTTAGGTCTTGCTGGGTATTACCGGAGATTCATTGAAGGGTTTTCGAAGATCACCAAACCAATGACCAAACTTACTCAGAAGAAGGTCAAGTTTGTTTGGGGTGATAAACAAGAAGAAACTTTTCAACTGTTAAAGAAGAAGTTGTGCAGTGCACCAATCCTGGCCTTACCTGAAGGAAGCGAAGATTTTATCGCATACTGCGATGCTTCAAAGAAGGGGTTGGGCGCTGTGTTGATGCAAAGACAAAAGGTGATTGCTTATGCATCACGCCAACTGAAGATTCATGATAAGAACTATACGACTCATGATTTGGAACTTGGAGCAGTAGTGTTCGCTCTCAAGATTTAGAGGCACTACCTGTATGGAACCAAGTGCACGGTGTTTACTAATCATAAGAGTCTACAACATATTCTTAATCAGAAAGAGTTGAACATGAGGCAACGACGTTGGTTGGAGTTGCTCAGTGATTACAATTGTGAGATTCGATATCACCCAGGAAAGGCAAACGTTATTGCTGATGCTTTAAGCAAGAAGGAGAGAGATCAACCATTAAGAGTTCAAGCCTTAGTCATGACCATTGGCTTGGATCTTCCTAAACAAATTTTGAATGCTTAGATTGAAGCTCGGAAGCTAGAGAACCTCAAGAACGAAGATGTTGGAGGAATGTTGGTTGAAAACGCTAAAAATCCAGAGGCGATTAGGACGGAAAAGTTGGAACCCCGTGCGGATGGAAATCTATGCCTCAAGGGCAGGAGTTGGCTACCCTGTTATGGCGATTTGCGGATTGTGATCATGCACGAGTCCGACAAATCAAAATACTCTATATATCCGGGTTCCGACAAGATGTACCAAGATATGAAGAAGCTATATTGGTGGCCCAATATGAAAGCCGACATCGCCACCTATGTTAGCAAGTGTTTGACCTGTGCTAAAGTCAAGGCCGAACATCAAAGGCCATCAGGATTGTTAGTACAACCCAAGATACCTGAATGGAAGTGGGACAACATCACTATGGATTTTGTCACAAAGCTCCCTAAGACGTCGCAAGGCTACGACACCATTTGGGTGATTGTTGACCGACTCACTAAGTCTGCAATTTTCACACCAATGAGAGAGACTGATCCTATGGATAAACTTGCAAAAATGTACCTAAAGGAAGTGGTCGCAAGACATGGAATCCCAGTCTCAATCATTTGTAATCGTGATCCTAGGTTCGCATCAAATTTCTAGAAGTCACTCCAGAAGGCTTTAGGTACTAGCTTGGACATGAGCACGGCATACCATCCAGAGACTGACGGACAAAGCGAGAGGACCATTCAAACTCTCGAGGATATGTTACGTGCATGCGTGATCGACTTTGGAAAGAGTTGGGTCGACCATTTGTCCTTAGTTGAGTTCTCGTACAACAACAGTTATCACGCTAGCATAAAGGCTGCACCTTTTGAAGCGCTTTACGGTCGAAAGTGTCGTTCCCCTGCTTGTTGGGCCGAGGTTAGGCAAGTGTAACTTACCGATCCAGATTTAGTTCGAGAGACGACCGAGAAGATTATTCAGATAAAGCAGAGAATGCAAACCGCTCGCGATCGACAAAAGAGTTATGCCGATAAGAAGCGTAAGCCGATGGATTTTCAAGTTGGGGATAAAGTTATGTTGAAGGTTTCGCCTTAGAATGGGGTCGTACGTTTTGGAAAACGGGGGAAGTTAAACCCCAGATATGTCGGACCTTTCAAGGTGTTAGAAAAAGTTGGAGTCGTTGCATGCATTGGAATTAGTATGGGGGAATATCACATTGAGGACAATGTGTAGTTTTAGTATGGGGGGAATCTATCGATTTGATTGTGCTTGCAGCCGTTGTTTTCACGTAATCTCGTTTTTACCACAATTTTTTTTTTAAAAATGAAAAAATTTAAAAAAATTCAAAAATAAAATAAGTGTTTTGTCACAATTATGACTTTCCTACTGGGTAGAATAAAAATAAATTTTGACCCGATCGAGCGTGTTGAGCTCTAGCTTGTTCCTTAACTCTTAGGTTAAGCGTTCGCGAAAATTCGCGAAGAACGAAAAATGATAAAGTTAAGTATGAGTGGAATGCTAAACAAGGATTATTTGGAAATCTTAAGAGCTCATGTATGTAATTTGTGGCTTTTTCTCCCATAAGCTCATAACCGGATTAATAATACGTGTTGTTTTTGGAGATTAAACTTAAATCAACAATTTTTATGTAGTATATAGCAAAAATTTTAGTCTTTGTTCAAACTTATACTTGAATTTTTCAAAAAGAAGTCTTCTCTATATAAAGTAAAAAAATAAAAAATAAAAAAATAAAAATAAAAAATATATATAATAATAATAAAAACTATGGGCTGATAAAAGTTTACTGCCTCTTGTCGGCTCACAACCGATGTTGCAGCCTTCTAAAGAAAGCCCATAGTAAGAATAAAAATCCAAGACTGATAAAAGTTTGCTGCATCTTGCAGGCTCACAACCGATGTTGCAGCCTTCTAAAAAGTTGAGAGTTACAATTGCATCAATGTTATGTTTAATATTAACTTTGAATTTATAAATAGATTTCTTTTTGTTAAATTTAAATATGCTTTTGAACTTTGACTATTCTATTTTAAGTTTTTAAATAAGCTATGTGTAAACGGGAAACCTGAGAGTTTTTGAAACCTAAGGTCCGTGAGTCTCGATAATAGTCTCTGTGGGGTGTCAAAAGCCTGGTCATTTAGCCGCAAGGATGGGATGTGCCGAGACGAAAGTCGCTACATGAGATGATCTCGCCTTCAAACTCATTATTCTCGGGTGGAACGTGAAACATAGAATTTTGCAAAACATTGATCTACGGTTGAAATTTAAAATAGTACATTCACCTAAGATATAATAATTGTCAAGAGTAAAAAGTTCACAAGTTGCAAATATGAGTAGTGTTTAGGGGGGGGCAATTTTTTTTTTTTAATAACATGATATTTAACCGTGATTTCGTTTTAAGCTTGGTTTTGCAAATATGGGTAGTGTTAGCATCTTAACTCATAACTAACAGTGATTTCGTTTTAAGCTTGGTTTGGAATAAGTGAAAAATCGGGAACGACGAATTTATCCTTTTTAGGGCATTCTCGGATCGAAATGCATCTTATTCTATGATCCCTTAAAGTTATTAAATAACGAAGGTCAAAACGTTCTAGAAAATGAAAAATACAAAAAGATATGTAGAATATGTGTACATATAAAAAATTGGTAAAGACGGGGATTTTTAAAACTCTTGAGTCTTTAACTTCCTCGATGAACACTTAGCTACTTTTCCAAGTTATTAGTCGAGGGGGATCGAGATTCTTAGTTTTCTAAGTGCTTACTTATAGCATTGCGTGAGGACACGGCAATACCTTAGTATGGGGGAATTTGGTATGTGTTATTTTACACATACCTTTTACCTTGTAAAACAAACCCAAAAGACCGAAAACATAATAAAAATGGCAAATATATGCTTGTTTTTGTGTTTGTGTATGTGCAGGTACGAATATTAAAGAAATGGACAAAAATCAAAGACTAAAAATGGACAAAGCCGAACACGAGAAGGAAGGAGTACACAAGAGCCGGGAATAGGTCAACAAAGTCAACCTTGGTCAATCATTGGTCAACCCACAAAAAGACAAAACCTTCAAAATAACAAATGAGCCCTTATTGTTAAATCAATCTCAAAAAGCCCTAACATGAATAACATTGTTAGTCCTTTTAAATCAAAGACTAACGGTCGTTAAATCTTTTATAATAAACCCTTACCCTTAACCTGTTAAGCATACCCCTTTTACACAGCCCAAATCAAACAGTCCGAACCCAATCCAAATTATAAGCCCAAAGTCAAACCCTTTTTAACACCGGGTCAAACAAAGTTATAAAATGAATGAAAAGGGCGCGGGAAATGTGGTATGTGCTTAATTACACATACTGTTTTCCATTAAATCCGGACTTAAATAACCAAAAAACGTACCAAAAATACATTGTATTTGTATGTTTTCACATATCTTGTGCAGGAAACGGATATCCGAGAAAAGGACAAAAAAACAAAGCCAAAAAACGACAAAACCGAGCACGGAATGGAAAAGCATGGAAAAAGCCAAAGTCAAAGTCAACCCCGACAAAGTCAACAGTCAAAGTCAAAGCCGAAACCAAAGAAATGTTAAATGGGCCCACCCGTACCCATCTAATGGGCCGGGTCAGCCCATTTAAACATTACATGAAGACTTAAAAGCCCAAAGTTTAAATAAAGGCCCAATTCCTCTTTAAACACAAACCGACCTAAGTCCTATATATAAGCCCAATTCACTTAACAGAGTTAAGTCCTTTAACCCTTTCACCTTTAACTATCGTTAGTCCCACATGGACTAACTTTGCAATACCACTAAACATCTTGAGGGGCTCAAACCGCCAACCCTCCAAACTTTATAAACCAACAAGGACCATACATGCAATAACATATATAACATTGAGGGACTTAAGATGCCATCTTCCCAAACTTTACCCAACTCAAGATAGGAAGTCTACAACTGGAGGTTGTTAGTTTTTGGGAAATAGGTTGATATCTTGGCAGTGTAAGAAGCAAACTGTGGTTGCCACTTCTACAACTGAAGCTGAATATGTGGCTGTTGCTAGTTACTGTGGACAAGTACTCTGGATTCAAAACTAATTGCTGGATTATAGGTATAATTTCATAAATACTGTCATTAATATTGACCATAACAGTACTATCTACATTATTGAAAATCCTAAATCAGAGCCCATTATCATGAACGTTAAATACGAGACGCGAAAGTTATAAATAGTTCTAAATTGGGTTTGACACCCCGTCGGGTTTTAGATTATCTACCAATAGCGAAACGAATGTATACTGTCGCATATAGATGTTGCGGGTTAGAACATCCACCAACGGCAAACGCCCATATAATTTGGCATCCATACATGTCAAGTCTTAGTTGTTTCAGAGCTTAGAGCAACGTAATTACATTTAAATTATATCTGCATTTGTTGCATTCAACATACACTTGGAGATCATGTGGTCCCTACAATATATGATTTATCAACCTATGAAATATCACCAACATTAATCGTTTACGGATTTTAAAGCAATGTTTTTCAGGGGATCAAACACAAGGTGCGAGGATACATTGGTGGTTTTGAATGTATTTCCCTTGCATTAAAGATTTTGTCACATTCCATTTTGTTATCTGTTATGGGCTGAAAATCTTTGTATTTTGATCAAGTGAACAAGTTAAGCTTCAGGCTTATGTAACAATTATTGTGTTAAATCCAATGTATCGTTTTCAAACGACTTTTTGGTCGTTCTATATATATCTTGTGTTGTTGATCTATGAAGTAACACGCCCCGGACCCCATATTCCGCTGCGACCCATTTGGGGGTGTTACACCTTTTTTTTCAACTCCGCAATCTGCAACAGTTTATCTTCTTCCAACCTCATCCTCTTAGCCTCTTCCACCCTAAACCTCTGCTCTTCTATAATGCTCTTTTCCTGTTCCAAAAGCATCCTTTCTTCATCTTTAAAACACAATCTCAATTCATCTTCAACAACAAAATCCTGTAATTAATAAGGAAATCATTATTAGATATTGTCAAATCAAAAAGTTTAAATTTCTGAAACAAAAATGTTTAATATCGGGAACTTATTATGATAATGCTTCAGGTGAAAGCATTATATTGATGATGATTTTTATTGATAATTAAGGATAATGTTTTATATTTTTGATTTTTTTTTATATATATTATACTAATACTAATAAAAGAAAATGAAAAATATTTTTGTGTTTTATATTTTTATAAATAAAAGAAAATATTCACAAACAGAAAAATTAACTTCACGAGAGAAAGGTCTTCAAACACTAATCGTCAAACAAACACGAAAATCGAATCACAGCCTCCCCGGCAGCGGCGCCAAAAATTTGATTGAAGTTCTTTAAACTATATATAATATATATTAATAAAATATATATAATAAGTATAATCTAAAAACAATCAATGAAACCGGGAAGTAGTATAGAATATCCCCGGGTCGTTTATCCCCAACGAGGCTGTGCTGGAGAATCGGTATAGTCGGAAAATTGGAGTTTGAATGAGATTCATGATTTGGGAGTTTAGAAGACTAAGTTAATCAATAATAAGCAAAAATGATTGAGAAAATCCTAAAAATAAAAGCTAAATAACTTAAATCCTAAAACGGGCATGAAAAACGAGGGTCAAAAACCTAAATTTTGCAAATTAAACCCTAAAACAAATTTAAAAGCTAAAATAGATCCTAAATGACAAATAACGAAGTTTAAAAAAAACTAGACTGAAAACGGAGGTCGTTTGACCCAAAAACGAGTCAAAACGAAAAACCAGGCCGGGAACGGGCCTTTAAAAATAAAATTTTCACAAAAATGATCCTACACAAGTTTTTGAATTTTTCCTACAAACTAGATGACAAAAGAAAATTTTGTGAAAAAGAAAAATATTTTTTTGATAATTTT